>JAKCPI010017991.1:0-29901 GCA_023213315.1 Euborellia annulipes | reverse complement strand
TTAACATAGGTAAGAGAAAGTGAAAAATTGTAACATGTGTAACCTTTGCTTTTAAATTTTAACTCATCAAAAAAAAAAAAAAAAACAAAAAAAAAAATTAAAATTAGGTTCATGTTTGATGACTCTTAGGTCATTAATGCAAAATAAAATAATTTTTTTTTTTTGACAATCATTAAACCATAATTTTAAACTTGTTTGTTCTCTTGCTCGTATCTTCTACTTATATTCATGAAATCTTTTCTAGTTTGTCGAGTTCTTTTTTAAGTAAATTCAAATTTATATTCACACAGGTACTGTACCATGTAGGATGCATGGCATCAACGAAAAGGGGGATGAAATATCAAGGAACGAAGGGTTAAATGCCGTTGACCTCTCCACGTAGAGGGTTTTGTATATGATATTCCTCTTTATAGAAATAAGAAAATTAGTTCATTAATCATTCGTTTTGATACTATCTCCGTTTTCAAGTTCATAAATCAACTAGCCATGTCTTGTCGTTTCTAAAATATTGTTGCAGCCCCATTTTGGGTTATATCGGATAGGGCTAAAGAAAATTTTATAAAAGAAAATAAAAAATGTTCCCTCTGAAGAGCTCGCATCTTGTGAGTAGGTGGACAGCGATCATGATTTACCCAAGCTAAGGCTGTTGGTCCCTTTATGCCAGCCTTTCTTCCAACAAATTGTGCTTATTTCTTCTCGCGGTTGCATTTGTTTTTAGGCAAACGTGTGTTTTTTGTACCGAAAATCATCTGAATTTAAAATTTCAAACAAATTGCTAACCCCACATTCAGATATGAAAATTATTAAATAACTCGATTTGGCTTTGTTTCAAAATAGCGTCGTATATTTTTATAAATTATCCGAAAAGAGATAGAAGTAAAATACGGAGTTAAATTAAAAGACAAAATAAGATTTTTTCTGAACAATCAATTGGAATAGTTTTTATTTCGTTAAAACTTAAGGGGGTTGAGGAGCGACGTCTAAACGTACTTTTAAAAAAACTAGACTATTATAAGGAATTTTTCAATTCGGTTTTTTTTTCAAATGAATTAAATTCATAAGATTATTGGGACATCGAGCTATAATTTCGTTAATGACTTATTAAAAAATTTTCGTAATTAATTTTTTTGTTATCAAGCAAATACAAAAAACCAATCTGTCTTAATCTTTAATTTTTTTTAAATTTAAAAATGAATTTATTGTTATTATTAATCACATATTAATTAAGAAATTTTTAAAATAAGCTTAGATGATTTATTTAAAATTCAAATGTCAAATTAGTTCAGCATTCTTGCAATAGATGGCAGGCTAGTCTAACAGCCGATATAGTAGTATATTCCTATATCTGGCCTATATTTATATATATTTTTATGCTTTTATAAAAAATACATAATATATAATAACATTTATAAAGTATTTATTGTTAAAAGATCAATGAAAATCAACCAAATGCATTAAATATTATTAGCTACTATTCTTCTACGCCCTCTTATCAGGAAAAAGATGCGTAACCACCTTCGTTTCCGTTCCGCTTTAATACTAGGCATATACCCATAAAATATAAAAAAAATATAAAAGTAAAAAATATATTTTTTTTTTTATTCTAAATAAATAATTTTGCTCGTGATCCGTAGCTCAGAAAGAAGACATTAGCTTCTGGTGCCTAGGGTCCCGGGTTCGCTTCCCGTCCCAAGCGAGAAAAATTTATTTCGTTTAAATTGACTACAAATCATTTGAAATAAATAGGAATGGGGTCTAAATGGCCTTAGATGCCGAAAAAGACCTTAAATAAATTTAAATAAATAAATAATTTTTGAAACAGGCGTAGCCACGGGGGGGGGGGGTTCGACCCCCCCCCCCAAGGGACCCAAGCCATGACTTGATATTTAAGCTGTATAATAAAAATTATACTACATATAGGGAAAGAGAAAGTAAAATATAATAATAACCAAAATGATTTGTCTTAAATTTTTCAAATGTATTAAAAAATTTTCTTGAACTCCCCCGCATCAAAAATTTGTGGCTACGCCTATGTTTTGAAATAATATCGATATCTAGACCAAACTTGGTACTTGATACACCCCTTATATTTATTTTTCTCTTTGAAAAGGTCATAACTTTTTCGTGCATGCTTCTATCACATTTATTACTAAAAAAATCTCTATCCATTTTTACGTAATGGTGATTTAGAGAAAAAAAAACATGTATATAGACCCTCTACAAGTAAGAGAAAAAATAAGATTAAATTTTAATTTAAACTTAAAAAAACATCAAGTACCAAGTTTCGTCTAGATATCGAGATTATTTCAAAATATTTAAAAAAAAACAAAAATAAATATTTTACTGGTATACCCCCTGTATCTCGAAAACGAAAGGCTTGCAGCTTATATGGACTTTTTATCTTAAAAATACCTAAACTCTTATTAAAAAATACCCGGAATATGAACTAAATAGAATTTATGCAATGTGTTGATCATTTTTTTAGAAAAAATTATTTCTTTTCCAAAATATCTCTGTTTGTATAAAATACCGCTCTAACAATTTTATATACCGTATACAATAAATCTGCGAAGGCAAAAAATTGTTTCTTTTATTGGATCAAAAGTATTTCTCCCTCTGCCTTGATATGTACGTGTACAGTATGCTGGCTATGTGATAGAGTTAAGAGTTTGGTCTGCCTCTCTTCTCCTCTCCCCCCCCAAAAAAGGGAAGATATTCAAACTTTTATATAGAGATAGCTACAAGAACATTTTTCCAGTCTGACACACAAATTTTCAATAAAATTTTATTTAAAAAAAAAAAAAAAATTATTCTTATAAAATATCTATTTACCCAAGCATAAATAGGAAGGGTAATTTTGAGAATTTACATGGATTTCTCTAAACTCGTCACATAATATATTTTATGACATAATCTTTTTTATAATGTCGGTCAAGTCAGTGGGAAATCGTGTTAATAGAGCCCGTCCCATATATTTCCCCATATTTATTTGTTTTATTTCTCTCTCAATACAGACCAATTCGAAACAAGACATTTTTTGTCTCAAATTTCTTCCAGCTACAAATTACAATTTCAAACGACAAAATTATAATGAATAATTGAGATATTTTGAATTACGAAAAAGGAACCAATTCGAAATTCCAAATACAAAAGAAAGGGAGCAGGAGCAGCCAAAAAGTTAAAGCCTCCGATTTTCAACAATTACCAAGACATTTCGAGAAAATTATTCCCCCATCATCAGTCTTCCGAATTATATATGTCCCGGAGTTGTCATTTTTTTTTTTTCTCTTTTCCCTCCCCTTTTTTTTCTTTTTTTTTTTCTCTCTCCCTTCCTTTTTTTCCCCCCTCTTCTTTTCCTTTCTTTTTTCTTCCTTTTTCTTTTTTTTTTTTTTTTCTTTTTCCTCTTTTTTCTTCCTTCTCCCTTTCCCCTTCTCTTTCCCCCTCTTCCCTCTTTCCCTCCCTCTTCTTTTAGATTTTAGAATTTTAAGATTATAAATTGTGGCTGTGTATGCTACGGCTGGTGGGCAAAGTTAAAAATTGTTTTTTTTCCTTTGCTTTTGGTTGCCTCCGGCCGTCCCCTCGTGTTGGTCCCTCGGTTTTTGGTCCCCCTCCCCCCCCCTCCTCTGTTTTTTTTTTTTTCCTCCTTCCTCTCCTTTTTTTTTTTTCCCTTTTTTCCTTCCTTCCTATTAAAGGAGATATGGAAGCAGAGGCAGCCAAGAAAGTAAATTCTCTAAATGCTTTCCCTTTAGCATATATACACCAATTAATGGACTGAGGATGGTTCGTAATAAATGGACCGAAACGTCTCCGACTGATTGGTAAAGCATTCAGAGAATTTTCTTTCTTAGCTGCTTCTGCTTCCATATCTCCTTTAACAAAATATTTTTATTAAATTTTAATAATCATATAGAAAAGTGAGCTTTTTGAAATTCTCCCCCCCCCCCCATATAGCAGTTTCTTAAAAACACTAAAATATTTAAATGATAATCCTAGCATTCTCGAGATAAGAATACCGGGGACATCGAAAAAAAAAGAATTTTGTTCCCTGACAAAAATTCAAACTGGAATATAAAATTTCATGATTTAACATGTTACAAGATTAACGTTGGCATTTAATTTGATAAATTCCATATTGGAAATTGGATATGTTTGTTTATCCAGCAAAGTACGCTTAAGATGTTGGTCGTGACGATTTCAGCAGGTGTCCTCGCCTCGTATTTAAGCGAGGGTTAATATAATCTTAAGCAAACAATCAAGGACGCTAAATCAATTCACACAAATGCATCAGTAGCCTCTATGCTATAGTATCAAATCTAATCTAAACACAATAATTTGAAATTATGCCAATAAGATATTAATTAAATTGAGAGAGGGAGAGGGCCCGCTCCCTATCTATGATCTTTGGCTCGAGTTTTATTTCAATAGACTTGTTTCATTTGGCGAGTTATCTCTTTGTTTAAATGAGGCTCAGGAACCTTTTTCACAATATTCAATAGGATTCGGGCCAAGAGGTTCAATTAAAAGCCAAAAGTTTTTTAAACAAAACTTTATTTGACCCCAGACAATGTTTCGTCCACTTGCTGTAGGACTTCTTCAGGGGTTTATTTTTATTTTTCTAAAAAAATAGGGAGTAATAAAAACATCATGTATTAATATTTTTAGCCAACCACTGAAGAAGTCCTACAGCAAGTGGGCGAAACATTGTCTGGGGTCAAATAAAGTTTTGTTTGACTTTTGACTTTTAATTGAACCTCTTTGTTTGTTTGTAGGCTGCGTTCATTGAAGATTATTCCTCTTACGCCTTTCAGTCCTAAAATCTCTGATAATATTTTTTTTTTAATAATAAGGAGTGAGAGAGAATTGATAATAGAAATTTGCTGAGGTGAAAATGCAGTTGAATAGAATTTATAATAAAGTTGATATCGATGAGAGAAAATGAGAAAAGTCTGCTTGCTTGGAAGCGAGTGAATGAAAATGGGGAAGGGGGGGGGGAATTCAAAAGTCCTCTTCTCCCTTCAAACCACCAGTAATTAATAAATTCCTCATTGATTTTTTTTTCCTATTTTCTAATAATAATGAAAAAATTATAAGGTTCTTCCTTCTCTCTTTAACTTTTCGTTTTAAGTTAAATTTTAAGTTTAATTGAGGTATATAGCTGATGATACAATTTAGTTAAGGTTCAGGAAATCCCAAATGAGCAACGCAGCTAGTCGTTTTTTCAATTTTTATTTAAATTTTTGTTTATATTTAAATAAAAATTGAAAAATCGACTAGCTGCGTTGCTCATTTGGGATTTCCTGAACCTTAAATTAAATTTTAAGGCTTTTTACTTTCTCTTACCTATATATATATATATATATAAGAGAGAGAGAGAGAGAGAGAGGGCTAGCTGGGGTAGTGGACTAGGTTGTCAGCTTCTACAAAGAAGATCCCTGTTCAAATCCTTCTTCAAGCAGCCACTGGATTGGAATATTGTTTTTTTTTTTTTTTTTTTATTTATTTGGTTTTGGGCCAAAAGCCATTCCAAGACTAGATTTTTGCTTATTGCATTACATTCATAAAAAACATTTAGAAAACAAAATAGTAGTCTCTGTTAGGTTTTCAAACATATCATATAAATGCCTAATGAAAAAAGAGACATTGAGAACAATAAAAAGTTCATGGACTTCAATTTAGGCAAATATTATTTTATATATGTAAAAAAAACTGAATAATAATAAAAAGTAATGGACCACGTGAAATTTAAATAGCATTAAATTTAAAGGAATAAAAAAAAAATCTCGAGAAAAGAACATAAACATAATGCCAGTGAGATGAACTGGCGAGAGTTTGTAAAGGAGAGCAAGGGGGGGGGGGGGATGTTAGGGTTATAATAAAAAAAAAGTTGGCCAAGGCCACAAGAATAAATTAAATATATAGAGGGTAAAAGAGAGAGGGGGGGGAAGCCTAAATGGGTGGATCCCCACTACATCTCATGGATCAAGCTATTTGAGTTTTTTTTTATTTGTTTCTTAAATGTACAAAGAAAAATTCACTGAAATAAGAAAAAAAAAATACGAGAGAGAAATATAAAAATACTAGAATGGTACAATGCAGTGCCGCGGGCCTAGGCAATCGTTCAAGCAGGGCCGCAGAGAGGCCCCGGGCTATATATTGTATTAATACGGGCCAGGGATGGACAGGATCGGGGGATTTAAATCCCTAAATCCGTTTCGATCTAGGATTTTGGATTGAAATCTAGCTGTCAAGAAGGATTTAGGATTTGGGTTGAAATCCAAATTCTCTGTGAAGATTTTTTCTAAATGGATATAGTTTCCTGGATTTTAAAATCTTTACAAAAAATTTCCATAAAAAAAAATATAAAAATAATATTAATAAAAGGACCTGATCTAAAAATAGGAGTTGGTATTATATTATAGATGTGGCTGTTGAGTTGATTCAAGGAAAGGTGCAGGAGCAGAGACTTTTCTTTAAATATTTTATTGGGCCGACGTTTCAGTCACGATAGAGGCCATCTTCAGGGCCCAATAAGTGTCAAGGAAATATATATAATTTGGATTAGGCAGCTATGTCTAATGATGCTCATCAGGTGAACATCATTACACATAGCTGTCTAATGCAAATTATATATATTTCCTTGACACTTATTGGGCTCCTGAAGATGGCCTCTATCGAGACCGAAACGCCGGCCGAATAAGAAAAGTCTCTGCTCCTGTAACCTTTCCTTGATAAAATAGGGTTTAGAATTGTAAAATTCCATCCACTAGATATATTTTTTGAAAATCGAATCTTGTGTTAATAAAAAAAATTGTATTAATTTTTATAATAAATTATAAATATAAAAAAAAGGATTAGGAGAATGTTGAAGGAGAGAGGGGTAGATATAAATTCCCCTTTTTTTCTTTTCCTCCTTTTGATCATTTCTCTACCTATGCAGCTCTGAAGATGGCCTGGACCTCGGCCGAAACGTCGGCCGTGAGGGCGAGAATTGAAATAAAAGAATATTGGGCTGCACTCGTCTTGTTTTTTTCCTGACTCCATCAATACTATAATTCAAAAATCAATTATTTTTTAGATTCTCTTTAAAATGTATATTCTCATTTTGCCATTGAAATCTTCTGAAGACCACTTTACTCTTGTACTTCATAGGAAAGATGGGAGAAATGGTTGCCATGGTAACAAATTATAAATATTTCCCCATAATTATAAATTTTACATCTTGAATTCAAATATATCGGCGGAAACTAAATATATGTCGACACGAAGCGACAGCACACAACACAACTTTCTCTTACCTTCGGTAATCGAAAATTGTGTTCTGTGCTTGTCACACCAGATTTTTTTACTATTAATACATCCACCTCGGGAAAATAGTCCAAGTGTGTTTCTCTGTTTAAAGTATAATATTACTGTGACCCCATCTTTAAACAACATTGCCAAAAAAAAATCAAGAACACTAAACATTGATGTTATTATTTAATGTTACTCCGATATCAGAGAGTAAAGTGATGATAAAAAAGAATTCGAGTTGTTGGTTTGGTTTCGATTTATGATGAATGTTATCCTCATCGGCTCGATTTTATTTTATTTTATTTTTTTTTCCGTGAAATGCAAAGACCAGGGGAATTTTTCTCCATTGTCCAGATGTGTTTGATAACCAATCTATAACGATAAAAAGCATTCAGTGATGACAGGATAACGCCTTTCTTTCTCTCGCACTCCTTAAAGGCTCTCTTTTTTCTCTTCCAAAAACTTTTAAATAAATCTTCTAAAAAGACATAAATTGCGAATTACAAATCTAGTGTAAATGTGCATTTTTTGAAATTTATGTTTAATTCATTTGATATACATTATTTTAAAAACACACAATTAATCTTTATTATGCATTTACTAGGGTATATGAATAAATAAATCTTCGCTTGATGAAATTCATAGGAAATAAGAGAGAGAGAAAGTTGATGCAAAATTAAAAAAAAAAAAAAAAAAAATTAAATATACCAAGAATGAGACCCGGGGGTTTCTCTAAGTGGGGCATAACAATTCAAAGTTGAATTTATAAAATTTTTGAAAAAAAAAGGTCCAATGATTTTCATAACAAGGAAAAAAATGATCGCAATACTTTCTCTCTCTATATATTTCATATATAGGGTAAGAGAAAGTAAAAATGGAGTGATTATTTGGGTCAAGAGGGAAAATTTACTAAAAAACAAAAAAAAAATCTGCTGTGACTGGCGCACAGCACACAACTTTCTCTTACCTTCGGTATTCGAAAGTTGTGTTCTGTGCTTGTCACACCAGATTTTTTGTGTCGACATGTATTTAGTTTCCGACAGTACGGTACATTCGATTTTCAAGATGTAAAATTTACAAGTATATGAAAATATTTATATTTTGTTACCATGGCAACCATTTCTCCTATCTTTTCTATGGAGTACAAGAGTAAAGTGGTCTTCAGAAGATTTCAATCACAAAATGAGAATATACATTTTAAAGAGCAACTAAAAAATAGTTGATATATGAATTTAAAAAAAAATCGTTGGAGCAAATTTTGAGAAAATCGAAAAAAACTGAAATAGTGCATCAGTAAAGTACTAGTACTCTTTGGTCGATTTTGTTCAAAAGCTTCGTGTCACGTCCCATGGGGGTGCCTAACTTAAATATAAAATTTCAACTTCCTAGCTCTTTTCGTTCTTGAGATATTTTGTTCACGGACACACACACACACACACACACACACACACACACCAGACAGACAGACAGACCATGTCGCGAAAACCACTTTTTTGGATTCAGGGGACCTCAAAACGTGAAGATCCATCAAAATCTCGACATCGAATTTTTGACATGAATCCAATACTTTCTCTCTATATATATATTACATATATACATAGGTAAGAGAAAGAAAAAAGGTAAAATCATATGAATTTGTGGATTATTTAAAATTGAATTTGCCCGAAGTCTTAAAAAGAAAAACATTTTATATTATTATTATTTTTATTATTATTATTATAACATATTATATTATATATTATTCTTAAATATTAAATGTTTAATTATATTTGTTATTTCAATTTATAAATATATAATTGTACTTAGGGAATTTATTTTAATATTGAAAATTCTATTAATATGTTACCAAAATAGAACTAGAAGGTATATAAGATGTGTATGATAAAAATAAAATTTATATTGACTTTGGCGCTGAATGCATTATATATGATAGATCGTAATGTATTTTATGAAATGTCTGTCAAAGAACTTAAGAGGTTTTTCTGTTGACTGAACTCTAGGTAATGATAATTTATTATTTTTTATGTCTTGAAAATTTATTTCGTTTATACAACCTCTTGATGTATGTTTTTATAAACTCCATTGTAGCCATGAAGATGGTCGCATAGTCGACCGAAACGTCGCTGTGGGTTCTTAAATAAAGAAATTAACATAGCTGCTCGACCTTTTATTTTCTACTACATATGAATTTTGTATAAGGAATTTTATTTTGCTCAGGGGCCCACATCTTGTGGGTACGTGGATGGCGACCACGAGCTACCTGAACTGGGACTGGCAGTCCTATTCTTTGCATGTCAGTCAGTCTCTTTCTTCCTCTTTTCAACAGGCGACGGGCCGGCCTGTTTTATTCCTGTCCGGTCGTAAAAAAACTCATGAACCGCCGACCCCTTTATTTCCGCCGACCCCGCACCCCGGGAAAGAAGAAGAAGATAAGGAATTTTATTCGGAGTAATTTAATTTAACTTTAATTTGTGTAAAAAATTTAAGTGACTGTCGTTTTGAAATCCCTAAATCCAAAAAAGTGGTTTTCGTGACATGGTCTGTCAGTCTGTGTTCAATTTAAAGCATGAAGGAATTGAGCTAGGAGGTTAAAATTTTATATTTAAGTTATGTATCATCCTGAGGTATTCTCATGTTGCTCTCAAAATTGTTTAAAGACCACTTTACTCTTGTACTTCATAAGAAAGAAATGGTTGACATTGGCAACAAAATATAAATATTTTCTCAAACTAATAAATTTTACCTCTTTAATTCTAATACATCGACGGCCCTCGGACTTGGTGTAGTGGCTAGCGTGTTGGCCTTGGATATCAAGGGTCGCGGGTTCGGGTCCCAGGTAGTCTGATGATTTTATTTAAGTTATTTGGATACCAAACTGTTATCGTCAAAAGTCTTATATGGTCTGAGTTGCCAAAAAGACTGTGTGAATGTGTGTGTGAGTGTAAATGAGAGAAGTCAGGCATTTGATTTTATTTCTATAATTTTTCTAATCTCTCGACAATATCAGAAAAGACTTTCACGGCAAGGAAACTCGATTTGTGATTGCCATCATTAGTTTGGGCAACTCATGGTCGCTATTCATATTCTCGCAAGATATGAGTACCTGATTAAACAAACATCTATATTTAATTCCAATATCTTCATTTTTCATTCGTTTTTTGTTTTATTAATATTTTTTTTTTTTTTTTGAAGGAAGTAAATTGAAGGCTTGTATATTTTCCGCTATTTATTTGATTCCATTGTGTTCAAATGGCAAAGGGTATAGCTCGTAATAATAATAGCCTTGTAATTCGGCGTTCATCTTTTGACGTGGCGGACATTCCAACAACGGGAACGAGACGTGAAGGCTCGGAGGACCATTTCTCACCGTCACAATACCCTCCCTGGACCAGTTGAGCCGGATCTCAGTTGAGCCACCACTCAAAAATGGAAAAAAAAAACCTTCGCATCGGAAAATGAATTAAATTTTATGATGGATGGAAGCAACTGTCCAGATGAACAAATCTAATCTTATTAAAAATAATTTATTGAACTAATTTTTTTTTTGTTGAAGTGTGTACCTTTTTTTTATTATTCTCTAAGATATGAATTAGAAACTTCTTTTTAATGGATTCTAATAATCTTTTGTCACATTGATAATGAAACTAGAAATCAAGGATTTTTTTTTTTTTTTTAATCTAATCTTTTTCGGCCGAATTCAATTGAAATAATTTTTGAGGGGTTTTCATTCCAAGTATATTTACTAGGATGGTTTTTATTTCTTGAACTGTTCAATTACGTACATAGAAAAATCTTTAGGTAAATAATATGTGTATTCTGCGTAGAATTTTATGCAAATTAAATACTTTTTTTTTTTTTATTTTAAAAACACTCACACTTTTTTCTCATTTACACTCACACACACACATTCACACAGTCTTTTCGGCAACTCAGGTCATATAAGACTTTTTACGATATCCGTTATTGTTAAATATACATATATGGGGTCCAGGCATTCTTATTTAAGCCATTTGGTATCCAAGTGGCTTAAATAAAATCATCGGACTGCCTGGGGTCCGAAGCCGCGACGTTTGGTATATGAGGTTAGCTCGCTAACCTCTACGCCATGCCCCGAGGGCAATTAAATACTTAATATTTAGCTCGATCAGGATTTGCCTCTGGAGGGATGGGAAAGAAGGCGGAATATATCAAACTATGCAAAAGTTTTTTAAAATTAAATGCAAGAAAGGATCGAAGGTCAAAAAATTAATTAAAATTAATCAAAATCACTAGGTCATATGTTTCAAAATAGGATATAAAATTAATTTTGAGAAAATAAAAAATAAACTAGAAAAATGGCATCAGTACTAGTATTCGTTGGCCGATTTAATTCAAAATCCTTAAAACGCTTCCTTAACGAGTGCTTAGCTTAAGTATAAAATTTTAGTAGGCCTATCGTGAGTTTTTTCGTTTTTGAGTAATTCTCTCAACCCAAATTTTTTTATTTTTCACTTTAAAGTCATTAAATTTATTGTGAAACGAACTAAAATTCAAGCTAAATGGGGTTAGGCTCTTTTAATGGCAATTTTCGGAAACCAATAAAACAGGCAAAAAAGGCAATAAAATCTCTTTCCGAGAATTTTGATATTTTAACGGGAATCGATCTTCGGGAAATTGAAGTTTTACTTACAATAAATTTAAACAATTTCATGGGTAATATCAAAAAATGTAGGTTAAGGGAATTACTCAAAAAGGAAAAATCTCTCGATACTCACATTTTAAACTTAAGGTAAGTGTAATGTCGAGATTTGAATATAATCGGCCAAAGAATTCTATATAGTACTTTATTTAACCCAGTATTAACCCAGGTATATTTTTAGTATTTTTTTTTTTTTTTTCAATTTTCTGCTCTAGCAGTTTTGATCATACTACTTCATATTTGTATTACTTATGAAGTCGATAAAGAGTGGCAGAGGTAGATTTGTTACGTGACTGGGTACTAAATATAATATAATAATAACTCTATTTTAAACCCCTCCCCTTCCTCCCCTACTTCTAATCCGAAATGGCGATACTAAATTAATATTTACTTTTTATGTTTATTGATGATATTAAATAACTAATGGTTAATATAAAATTTTCATAAAATAATTTTCAAATAGCTATCCGTAAATGCACTCACTGATAATGATATAAATAATATCCTTGTTTTATTTAATATATGAATGCAATTTCTCTTTTAGAATGTGTGATATTTACCCGGTATAGTCGTAAGTTTTTTTATTTTTTTGCTTGAAAATAAATTTAATGTTTTAAAATTATATAATTAAAAATAATAATGAAAGAAATTCGCGGAGTTAATGAGATGAAAACAAAAGTTTAATCAATCATTTCCCTCCCATTCTCAAATCCACTTCAACTCGATTCATTTCTTTTTATAACTTCACAAAAACTCATAACCAAGTCTCCTTTATTGAATCTTTCTTTCTAATTTTTGATTAATTCCTCTTCCCATTTTGCATATTTTAAATAAATATTTTAATAAATCGAATAATAAGAAGAAATTTGATGATGTTTTTAAAAATTTTTCCTTAAATTTCCCATTTAAGATTATTTTCTAATAATGTGCATTCTTTCTAAATGAAATAATTTGAATCGTTGCCATTTATCTATTAGTACTGGCTTCAGTCTCTCCTTCCTCTCTCTCTCTCTCTCTCTCTCTCCTCTTTTACTTTCTCTTACCTCTATATATATGTATATATATATAGAAAAAGTATTGGATTCATGTCAAAAATTCGATGTCGAGATTTTGATGGATATACACGTTTTGAGGTCCCCTGAATCCAAAAAAAGTGCTTTGGTGTGTTTGTATGTGTGTCTGTGAACAAAATATCTCAAGAACGAAAAGAGCTAGGAGGTTGAAATTTTATATTTAAGTTAGGCACCCCCATGGGACGTGACACGAAGCTTTTGAACGAAATCGACCAAAGAGTACTAGTACTTTACTGATGCACTTTTTCTTCAGTTTTTTTCAATTTTCTCTAAATTTGTCCAACGATTTTTTTTTAATTCAAAAATCAATTATTTTTTAGATTCTCTTTAAAAAGTATATTCCCATTTTGTCATTGAAATCTTCTGAAGACCACTTTACTCCTGTACTCCATAGAAAAGATAGGAGAAATGGAACAAAATATAAATATTGTTCCATACTTATAAATTTTACATCTTGAAATGTACCGTACTGTCGGAAACTAAATATACAGTATGTCGACACGAAAAATCTGGTGTGACAAACACAGAACACAACTTTCCATTACCGAAGGTAAGAGAAAGTTGCCCTGGCCCGATGTAATAAAACATTATCTACAATATCTATCTATAATTACTATTTTCTCATGTATTTTTCCTCCTATATAAATATAAGAAAAATATTCGATCATTCAAAAATTCGATGTCGAGATTTTGATGGATATACATGTTTTGAGTCCCTATCCAAAAATCCCAAATGTCTGTGGGTGTGTGTGTGTGTGTGGTGGTGGTGTGGTGCGTGTGTGTGATTGTGAATACCGGATTGAAATTTTATATTTAACTTAGGTACCTTTCCACACGCTCAAAATAAGCTTTTGAACAAAATCGGCCAAAAGTACTAGTACTTTACTGATGTACTTTTTCAGTTTTTTTCGATTTTTCTCAAAATTCCCTCCAAGGATTTTTTTTAAAATTCAAAAATCAATTATTTTTTAGATGCTCTTTAAAATGTATATTCTCATTTTGCCGTTGAAATCTTCTGAAGACCACTTTACTCTTGTTCTTCATAGGAAAGATAGAAATGGTTGCATGGTAACGGAATTTAAATCTTTTTCTTTTTATTAGATTAAAAATCAATTATTATTTAAATTCCCATTTTTTTAAAATTTATTTGTGTCTTTAATTGTTTCAAAGAAAACATATATGTCTCTCTCTCTCTCTCTCACTTGCAAACATTATGTCTCTCTCTACTCTTTTAAATTCCCTTTCCACCTTATCTTCGCATAGGAACAATGTTAATTTCCTATAGGGATTTGTATGTTAATTTCGATTCAAAAGGGGGTCCCCTTAGAACTTTTTAGGCATTTAAAATTTTTTTTCCAATTCTTATGAAATTTTGTATTTATTTACGATTCTATATTGTGTATAAAATGTCCAAATATGAGATTAAAATTTTGAAAAATAACCATAGTTTATTTGAAGCAGTCAACATTTAAAATCAAGTTTGAAACTAAGGGCTATCGGAAACTAAAATACTCGACACAAAAATCTGGTGACCACACAGTGCCAACTTTCTCTTACCGAAGGGAAGAGAAAGTGTGCTGGCGCCAGTCCACCAGATTTTTTTTCATAAGGGCTATATAATTTAATAAATCAAATCAATCAATCTCGGAATTTCTGTCCCAAAGGGGCTAGACCAATCGCTGTCCAACCTGATAGAAGGGGAGGGAAACAGTCTGGGATCGAGTCTATGTGGTTTTCTATTGGGCTAAAGTTTGCTTTATATTCAATGGCAAGGTCAAAGATTCTTCAGTAGGGAAGGGATACTCATAATCGAAGAGTTGGTTCAGATTAAAAATGTCATCCCTCATTTGGAAATTGGCGTCCCTTGGGGCAGACGTCTCTCTTCTGCAAAAAAAAAATCCAATTTCTTCTAAACTTGAACCAAATGAAGTAAATTTTCTCTCCATAAAAGCATTCGTTACAAATTGGTTGCCTGATAGGGAGAATAATATAAATTATTACAGTAGAAACACGATAATCTTTTAGAATAATTAAATAAAATTGAAAATTTTTTTTAATGATAACCGTAAATAAACCTGAGATCTTAATTGTGGATTCGAACGTTTGAGGACCTGAATTTTTAACGCAATTTCGAAATATTGATGCAATCCTTTTCACTATTATTGATAATTTTTTTAATTAGGAAATAAGCTTTTCTTTGATGTTTCTGCTCCTTCTCTCTCAGTACCATCCATCTACGCTCACCTAAATGATTTCCATGAATCGTATTTCTAACAAAAAAATTTAATTAATTAAATTAAAAATTAGCGTTAACGTTTTATTTTGTGTTAATGGAAATTATTTTAAGGTTGAATTAATATAAAATTTTTTCCAAGAATATGAAAATGTATCAAAGGAAAATAATATGCAGAATGGAAAAATGATTTTTTTTTTCGATCAGCAATTAAAATGGGTTTGATTATTTTTTTTTTTAAATTAATTTACAAATATTAAAAAAAAATTCTGTTAAATTTGATGAAGCATGAATTTCCATTTAATAAAGCATCTTTATTTTTTTTTTCTAATTCAAATGAAAAATCAAATTATATATTTTTAAAAATAAAATATCTCCACTCGTTATTTTACTTTTTTTTCTCTCTTATATATTATATATAAGAATCACGAGATATGATCCCCCCTCCGGGGGGGTCTTGAGGATAGAGAATTATATAACCCCCCGGACCCTCACCATGATTTCCCCCACCCCTCTCTCAAAACACAAACCAAAACCCCCCCCCCCACCACCCACTTTTTTTTAACTATGAGATGATGTGTAAAATGATCATATTTAATTAATAAATATTATTCCGGCAACTCACATTCCAATCAACTTAGGACCTTATTCCCTATTTATGTCAGTACCTGGTTGAGGGTTAATACAATACAGGATTTGTCTAGAGGAGAGGTCATTTACATTTATTTTCAACAATGGGAAAAAACATCAAATCAATCATTGGTCAATAGAAAAAAGAGCAATCAATTGCTATTCTATAATAGTATCAGTAAATAGAATTGAAATGAAAATTTTTTTTATATATCTAAAGCTCTCTATTTCAAAGAGAGAAAAACAACTCGTAGCCATTTTGTTCTTCAGGGATTCCCATTGGAAAAAAATCTAATATTTTTTACGATAATAAAACTCTATCATATTTTATATGAATAATAGAAAAAAAAAAGATGAGAAAACTTGCGTTTGTAATAATACAAACGACAAACACGTGCCATTTTATCTGTTGTTCAATCATTTGTGTTCTATTTTAATGTGGGCGTACAAAGTTGATAAACAATGATTTAAATTTGGACGGAATTCAGAGAAATTAAATTGTTTTAAATGAAGAAAGGAGTTTGAATCTGAAAACCAGAAACTTTATCTTTGAAATTCTAACCACACTCGCTGACTGACTGGACTTAGAAATTCTCCCTCCTCTTGATCAACTAATTACGAACAAACTTTCAAAGGGGAATTTAATTGGGATATCGATGCTGGAAAAAGTGCATTTTTTAGATAGACTTAGATGAAAAAAATCAAAGGCCATCAGATGACCTTAACAAGAAATTTAACAAATTGATGAAAGGAAATGTATTTTGTTGATAAGGGAATTAAATTATCTCGCATCTGTGAACTCAAGATGTCAGGCCCCGTAGCCAGATTTTTTCGGGAAATTTGGAAATAAATTTTATAATTTTAAAAAAGGATGGGGCTCCAGCCAGGAAGGCTCCCTCCCCCTCTTTGAAATCGATCTAACGAAAAAGATATAAATAACAAAAAAACCGGAAGGGTCACATTTAACAAATGTTCATTAATTGAAAATCTATATACAGTAGGCCAATATATAAATAAATCTGGTGTGACTGGTCGCACAGCACACAACTTTCTCTTACCTTTGGTAATCGAAAGTTGTGAATTGTGCTTGTCACACCAGATTTTTTGTGTTGAGATATATTTAGTTGCCGACAGTACAATTTGAATTCAAGATCTAAAATTTATGTTTGGGAAAATATTTATATTTTGTTACCATAGCAACCATAGGAGAAATTCCTATCTTCTCTATGAAGAACAAAAGTAAAGGGGTCTTCAGAATATTTCAATGACAAAATGAGAATATACATTTTATTGAGGATCTAAAAAATAATTGATTTTTGAATTTTAAAAAAATTCGTTGGAGCAAATTTTGAGAAAATCGAAAAAAACTGAAAAAGTGCATCAGTAAAGTACTAGTACTCTTTGGTCGATTTTGTTCAAAAGCTTCGTGTCACGTCCCATGGGGGTGCCTAACTTAAATATAAAATTTCAACTTCCTAGCTCTTTTCACTCTTGAGATATTTTGTTCACAGACACACACACACACACACAGACAGACCATGTCGCGAAAATCACTTTTTTGAATTCAGGGGACCTCAATACGTGAAGACCCATCAAAATCTCGACATCGAATTTTTGACATGAATCCAATACTTTCTCTCTATATATATATTACATATATACATAGGTAAGAGAAAGTAAAAATGAAATGGAAAAATGTTTGTATGTAAGTAGGCCAATATGTTCTATAGAAATCCCCAATTTTCAATGAATCTATTTGAAATTAAGTACACATAAAGTATTTGAAACAGCGAGTATCGTAGTAATAATTTGAATCTCTTAAATGTTTTGGGATATTAACTATAATCAAATTTCTTTAATATCTGAGCACAAATCTTTTATTTTCCTTTTGGCAGCTTTATGATTTATGGCCAGACACTTTGGGCAGTCATACCCTTCTGCTATCCTCACTAGCCTACTTGAACTCAAGATCCTTAACATTTTAACACTTTTAATGCAGTCAAGGAATATTTTAATTTGGGAACAAACTTGCTCCCTGAAGACGAGCAAGGGGGTCCAGGGAAAATAAATCCTTCGGTTGGCTTTGCGGCTAGTATATGATAAAATGGTTTTGTTAAAATTAGATTTTGGATTTAATTTGCGTTTCATTTATTTTAATTTTGGAAAAAAATTACAACCAACTTTTCCAAAA
This sequence comes from Euborellia annulipes, assembly GCA_023213315.1. Classification (NCBI taxonomy): domain Eukaryota; kingdom Metazoa; phylum Arthropoda; class Insecta; order Dermaptera; family Anisolabididae; genus Euborellia; species Euborellia annulipes. Next base: position 11,806 of record JAKCPI010017991.1, on the reverse strand, counting down.
TAATTATTCCAATTATTGTCAGAAATTGGTGAAGGGCAATTTAAAAATCCTAAAAAAATAACGTAGGTAGATTTATAAAAAAAAAAAAAAAAAAAAAAAAAAAAAAAATATGAGGATGCGTTACAAGGGCAGCCAAGGCGAAAAATAAAACAAAATCTATTTTTTGACGACGTTTCGAGTGCCGATCGCACTCTTCATCAGGACAAAAATGATGTCAATTCGTCAGGTCGTTTGACATGGCAGAATTCATTCGACCTCGAAATACTAGAGTCTTCAAGTAAATGTAAAAATGGTTAAAACGTTGCTATACTGCCATGTCAAACGACCTGACGAATTGACATCATTTTTGTCCTGATGAAGAGTGCGATCGGCACTCGAAACGTCGACAAAAAATAGATTTTGTTTTATTTTTCGCCTTGCTGCCCTTGTAACGCATCCTCAATCATAATATCCAGCCATCAAGAAACAACTAAAAAAAAATATTCTATATCAAGAATGATTTCTGATGCTAACCATCTCTTTTTTCTATTTTCAGAAAATAAATAAATAAATCTTACATGTCCGAGTCTTTAAGATTTATTTTACTAACTTTAAAAGCGATTAAAAAGAATTTTAATTAATTGAGAGGACAAACAGATAATTTAATTTGGAAAATTTGAACGAAAATATAAATTTATATCTTTAATTTAAAATGTTCTTTTTTTTTTGCCTAGGCCTATATGTAAAGCATTTATCTTTTTAACTTGATGATAAAAAGCCCACCCACATCATTAATCTAAATAATATCCTATTTTATAAAATATAATCTTAAAAAATCTTTGAGAAATTTATCAGACTTTATTATAATGTATAACAATAAATTAACTTTAGAATTATTTATAGTGAAAACATAATCCACGAAATAATTTTTAATTTTCTTTCATTTAGCTATTTATTTATCTCTGATTTGATTTTAACAAATAAATTATTGAAAAAGAAAAGAAAAGTTGAATTTACTTCGTGTTGGATTATTTTATTAAATTAGTAAACTTCTCACCACGGAGGTAACAAAAAAAAATCTTTATTCCTTCCCTTTTTAATGTATAACATTAGATGTCCCTCCCTTTTGAAATTTACATGCAAATCCCCAGACGGATTTAACATTGACTCCATGAAAGGAAGAGCCGAAAAATGAATTTGAAAAAACTGTAATATTACATCAGTAAACTGTACTTCAAACAATTATCACAAAAGATTTTAATGATATACTTTTTAAAGAGCATTTAAAAAATAGTTTTAATCAAAAAAAAAAACTGAAAAAGTAAAGTATTTACCGATTTGAAAGCTTATTTTCTTCTCTCAGGGGGATAACTAACTTAAATATATAATTTCAACCTGGTAGTTCATTTTCTTCATTTTTTATTTAGAAAACACACAGACCATTTTGCGGACCCATTTTTTTGGGCTCAGAGGCCTCAAAACGAATATTTTTATCAAAATCGAACAACCTCGAATTTTTGACATGAATGCAATACTTTCTCTCTATATATTAGTTATAAAAAAAAATATGGGGATTGACTTCCCCGGAGACTTTCTCGTATGTTCTTTTGGAATTACGTCTGGGTGTGTGTGTCTGAACAACGATTGCTTAAAAACCTGAAAGCAGCTAAGATCGATGAAATTTGGTATATGCTCCTTACACTAAAATTGTAGATTTCTATCAACTTTTGGAGTAAATACGTCACTTGGAAGTAGTACTTTACTATAAAACAATTTTTTCAAAAATTTTGAAATTTTCAATTTTATATTGTTATGGATTATCGATAAAATACCCTCTAGCTTAAAAACGTTTTTATTTTTGACATTTTTTAGAAAACTGAATAGAATTTTTGAAATAATCAAAGAATCTGACATGACGAATATATTCGTCACATTACTTGCTAAAAAATAAGCAAGCAACATGCCCTCAGGTAATAGGATCTATATAAAAATAAATACCGCATCCAGTGGCGTGACGTAACGCTGGGCCATCTTCAGTGCAGGATTTAGTTCTTTGGCACCAGCATCGCCAAAGAACTATATCCTGCACTGAAGATGGCCAGGCTTCAGGCCGGCCGAAGTATTTGCAAATTATATGGTGTAAGGCGATTCCTGAAAAATTTTGCTGTTCTATTTCTCCCGTCAAATAATTTTCCTTTCTCTTACCTATATATGAAATATATACACAAAGTATTGCGATCTTTCTCAAATAAAATTTTTAAATGTTTATGAATTTAGAAGCTTAATTTTAATAAAATATTTTCACAATTTCTTTTTTTTTTTAATAGATTAGTAGATTTATTTCTTTTCCAGGGGCTTAAAAAAAAAAAAAAAAGAAATTGCCTTGGAGTTAAACGAGTCAATCAAAAGGAAACTCCAAATCCAATTCGAAGATTTTATTTCTCTAATAAAAACGAATTTTATATAAAAGTATTTTATTTTAAATTTTTATTTTATTCGATTTTAAATAAAAATGAAGGCTATTCTAATAAAAAAAAAAACCAATAATAATAAATAATTGGAATGCATTAAAATTAGAGAAAAATATGAGGGGCAAAAGTGAAACAAGTTCACTTTTTATTCTTTTGAGAAAAAAAATGAATCAAACTTAAAGCCTTAAATATATATATATATATACACGTATATAATACAGTCTTTTCAAGTTAGGCCATATAAGACTTTTATATACTCAGTATTTTAGTAAATATCTATTGTGGGTCCAGGCATTCTTATTTAAGCCATTTGGTATCCAAATGGGTTAAATAAAGTCATCGGACTGCCTGGGGTCCGAACCCGCGACCCTTGGTAGCCAGCACGCTAACCCCTAAACGAAGCGCGAGGGCTCAAGCCTTATCATTAATTCCTCTTAAAATATACAACATTTATTTATTTTAAATTTCAGTAATCATTAAGAACTTAAATTATACCTTATCTAAGTTTACATTTTATATTTTATATAGAGATTTATGGAATTTTAGATTTTTGTTTTTAGTTTTTTTTTTTTTTTTTTTTTTTTGCTTTAAGGAACTGCTGCACTCTGCAAGATTAGTATTGAAATTCGGACATGGATCATTATTTTCAATAACTACCATAATTTACTATTCAAAAAGTGAAAAATAAGAAAATTGTTTACTTTTGGACTTGGTCCACTTTTGCTTAGAACCACTGGTACACATGGGCGTCCGCAGGGGGGGCAACCAGGCACTTGCCCCCCCTGGAAAATTAAAATGATACAAAAAAATGTATAAAACGAAAAAAAATACAAAAAAACCTTTCTCAGTATACATCCACCTTGCCGCGGTGAGACAGCTTTAAATACTAAAAGATGTATAACATTATTAATATCAAAGTACGTTTTTTTTTTTAACTTATCTGGAAGTGACATGCCCCCCCCTGCAAAAAATCCTGCGGACGCTCTTGCTGGTACATAAACCAAATAAAACTCTTTTTTTTTCCTAAATTAAACCAAGTGTTTATTTTTAATTATTATTAAATTATTTTAATTTTAAAAATATTTAAACTATATAGTGCTAATTTTTTAGATTATATAATAAATCTGAATTTTAATTCGGTATGATTTTTTTTTTAGGTATATTAAATTTAAACGATGCCCTCGGGGCTTGGCGTAGAGGTTAGCGTGCTAACCTCGTATACCAAACGTCGCGAGTTCGGACCCCAGGCAGTCCGATGATTTTATTTAAGCCATTTGGATACCAAATGGCTTAAATATGAATGCCTGGACCCCAATTAAATATATATTATTAAATAACGGTTATCGTAAAAGTCTTAAATGGCCTAAGTTGCCGAAAATACTGTGTGAATGTGAGAGTGAATGAGAAAAAAGTGTGTTTTTTTAAAAAAATAAAAAAAAAAAAATAAAATAAAAAAAAATTAAACGATAAAAAAAAAATTTGGTCTCCAACATTCTTGAGTTTCATTTCGTAGATGCTAATTTCCTGGCTGCCTGCTCCTTAAGGATGAATTCATTTATTGTTAAAATACAACAGCCACTTCATTGATTGAGATTTAAATTAATATTCATCGGACTGCCTGGATGTCCGAACTCAGTCCCCTTTTCTTTTAAGGTTATCAATATTCACCTTTGTCAACAAATCCAACCTCTCGGCCACGGGGGATAGTTACTTGTCAATTATTTATAACAATATTGGGAATTACAATCTTGTCTTTCAAATAAAATATTGTACCATTATGTAATACATCATCCTGGGATTGTTGTTTATTTTTGTTTTTTTGTCATCACATCAAATTTAGCCAGCTTCTCTATAATAAGCTTTATGAAAAGTTTTGGGCCATAGTTCAGTGGTAGAGTTTCTGCCTCTTGTGCTAATGTCTCATGTGACAAAAATTTATTTAATTTAAATTGACTACCAATCGAATAAAATTAATAGACCGGAAAAACCTTAAATAAAATTTAAAAAAAAAAATTGTTCTTTTTTATTGTTTAGGCCTAAACAGCAAAAAGTTAAGAAGTGGCTCAGCCACAAGCCAGGGAGGGTCTGGACGAACCTCTATTTTGAGAGTCAAGCCATGGTTCACTTCTACTGCGCCAGGGTCAGATTGGACACTGAGTGGCAAGTTTAAAAGGATTTTAGTTATATAGAGCAAAACAAATTACGTTTATTATATTCGCTCCATTATTATGCAATTCGAGTTAATTGGATTGTTATTATATCCTTAAATGTGTGAGTTACCACTTCATCAAAAAATAAAAAGAGAGAGATAGAAAAATAAATGCTTTTATGTACTCTAAGCAAATAATTGTATTTCAGTGATTGTGTTTTTTTATTTTCTAATTACTCTATTTATATTTTGAATGATAATTTAAATCAATTTGGCTATTTTTTTTTTTCAATCAAATCAAAGAAGAAAAATAAAATAAAATATAAATCAACTACTCTTAATTAAATATCTTTTAATTGAGCTAATTGACTATCAAAGTTTGGAGCACCAGAGGGGAGAATTCGTGCAAAAAATAGGTTTTAAAAACAAGTGGGAATGACAAATAGCTTCACCCCTGGAACAACCAATCTACAAACAACTCTACCAAAGTCCTAGATTATCTAAAAATTAATATTTCAATTGATTTTACTCCATTGTATTTCTCGTTGTTTCAGGTAAATGCTTCTGATTTTTTCTCCTTCTTTGCAAAAATGTAAGTAGAAACTTCTGCTCTGAATGCTCTATAAAGTTATCGAGGCTTTCTTGATACAAAAACCATGGCTGTAATTGTAATGTTAACGGAGTGTAATATGAGTTTCCTCTGAAGATGAAGAGCCTTTGTGCCTTTGAAATATTAGGAATAAAACTCATTTGGAAAAATAAAAAACTCTTGTTTTTTTTGTTTTTCCTTCCTACATCCTTGCCGAAAAAACAACGTGGCGGTGATGTTTCGGATTATATAGGTCTATTATATATATTATAAAATACAATGAAAATGAAAACTCCAGAAAGGGGAGATGGGCCACAAAAGAATGGGGACTACTGTTCCTGTTCTAGATGGACCTCTTGTGATCGATAGCGACCACAAGTTACCCGAGCCCTGGCTGGCATTTCTTCTATTCACTTTATTCCAGCCTTTCTTTCCTTCTTCACCTATCAGACACTCCTCTACTTAAATTTGATAATGCCAACCTCTTAGAGGGTTAGTGCTAAGAAAGAAAGAAATCTACTAATTTCAAAAAGGAAAAAAAAATTAAGCTTGGCACCAGTAGGCCTACCTGTTATTAAAAGGCAACTCCTACCATATAATGTAATAATAGCAGGTAATAATAAACTTACTATATTCTATGCCCTCATTTTATTTATTAGAACATTTAGGCATTATCGGCTCTATTATCACATTAATGAATATTCAATACTTATTGTACGAATTTGACTCTCAGAGATCGCATAATTCCTGATGTTCCAGTGTCATCAAAGTTAAGAACTCATTAGTTCTATTATTACAATCTATTTATATACTAATTCGCTAATGTTCGTCTGTCTGTCTGTCACTTTCTATTTGGGCAACTTCTCAACTTCTCAAAATCATCTTACATAGCAGGTTTAAAAATTCATTACATTTTAAAAATTCCAATTACTGTATTTTATTTAGGCAGGCCTATATAACGCAAAATATTTTAATAGGTCTCTCATTTTTTTTTCACTTAATTTCTTTTGGTTATTATTAAAAAGTGCCATTTATTATTACACCAACCAATTAGAAAGGGTCATCTTTATTTAATCGAGCGAACGCCTAGGAGTTAGGCAACCAGAAGTATAAGGGATGAGAAACGAAAGAGAAGAAGCAAAGAGAGGCTCAACTCCTCCTTTGAATACACTAGAAAAGGAAAATGGAGAGGGAGTAGGACGCAAAGCCCCGCCTACTACCTCTGACCTAATAAACAAATATGAAAAGCCATGGCGTGGGCGCAAGTGGGAGTGAAGGGGGAGGAGTTCCTTTTTCTCCTTTATCCTTCCCTTCCATTGGTTTGCACTACTGGTTACCTAACTCACAGGCGTTCCAATGATTAAAAAAAAAAAATAGTTTAATTAATGCTTGCATTATCTTCCCCATTTTTTTTATACTTTTAGTATTTTTTCTTTCTGACAAAAACGAGAATTATTTGACCCTTTATTTGTTCATTTTAAAAGTTGAAAACTTTTTTTCTTTGTATTCTAATATTTTTCAACAAATAAACAAACGTACATTGCTCGGTTAATTGTAAAATATTTAATAATTTTTGACGGAGGTGTATAGCTGATAATATGTAGATTAAATTTTTTCTGGGGTCCATATATCTCTGGACATACTCATCAAATGAGGATAAAACTAGAGATATTATTATATTGAAAATTAATGTCGAGAGAATTATAATCCGAAACTCCTCTATCGCGCTGATTTTTCCTCAAGAATTTGGGAAGGAAAAAACAAAATCAAAAGTCTTTTATTTTTCCAAAAGGGTTTTATTCCTACATCCTTTCCGAAAAATCAGGGCGATATAGGAGTTTCGGTTTACATATTATAGTCCTTAGAACATATTAAAATTTAGAGTCAAAAAAAGGGGCATATAACCAAATCTTATATTTGAATTAAATTTTTTTTTTTACAAGAAAATTCTTTGAGTTTTCAAATTCCAAAGCTCAAATGAATTGGCTACTAATCAAGTGAAACTAATAGAGACCGGGACTAAATGGCCTCCTATGCCGAAAAAAGACCTTAAATAAAATTCCAGGGCATTTATTCGGATAAAATAAATAAAGAAATGAGGAGTCTGGAACCGACACCCTCTTCCTACCTATGACACCATCTAATGGTATCGATTGTTCCTTAATAAACACAAAATCGAGAAAAAATATACTTGAATGAATGGGGAAAGTTTTTTTTTTTCACCACATGAAGATATTTATTCAGAGATCTTTTTCCGCCAAACAAAGGCCATTGTCTGTCTCTGCGTTTCCTTCCTGTAGTTAGGTTCGCTCCAGGCGATGCCTACGTTCATTATCAACGCTATTATTTTTTAACCTTAACAAGGGGTAGGAAAAAAATCGCTCACTTGTCGTTCTGTTCTTTTTTTTTTATCGAATTTGTTCGCCATTATTTCTTTTTTAAAATTTTTTCCAGTTCTTCGGTTTGAGGTTCCGATGAATCCTCTCAACCTCGACTTTCTGGTCGGTTATTTTTAAAGCAAATTGCTAGGCAGAACTTGTTTCTATTTAAATAAGATAAAAACAAACAAAACTTTAAATTTATTTCATTTGTTTTTAACTGAATAGATATAAACTTTCATTTAAAATAAGATTTTTTTTTTTAATACAACAATTTTATAATATACAGTTGTTTCTGTTTATATTATTAAAAACGTGATCGGAATGAATAAAAAACAATATTTTGTAAGATTTATATTGTAAAATGGTTGATATTTATTCGTTTTTTTTCGGATGAATATATCATCAAAGGAAAAAGCTTATTTAATATTTAATAATCACAAAATGACAAAGCAAATGATGAATTTAGGGAAAAAAATATCAACATTTGCATCTGAGATGATTTTGTGAAAACCCTTTGATTTTGTTTGAGCCCTTTGAGGTGAAAATAAATTGGGCTTTTATTAAAGACCTAACCTTAACTATTGGCAATTATTTTAATCTGAAATGAAACGATCAGAATTTCATTTGTAATGAGAAAAAGTAAAAGTGTTTTCTCTCTCTCTAAAAAAAATGTGGAATGAAGAGAAATTGAAAAAAAAATCTGGTGTGACTGGCGCACAGCACACAACTTTCTCTTACCTTCGGTGATCGAATGTTGTGTTCTGTGCTTGTCCAACCAGATTTTTTGTGTCGACTTATATTTAGTTCCCGACAGTACGGAACATATGAATTCAGATGTAAAATTTATAAGTATGGGAAAATATTAATATTTTATTACCATGGCAACCATTTCTCCTATCTTCCCTATGAAATACAAGAGTAAAGTGGTCTTCAGAAGATTTCAATTGCAAAATGAGAATATACATTTTAAAGAGCATCTAAAAAATAATTGATTTTTGAATTTTAATCAAAATCGTAAGAGCGAATTTTGAGAAAATCGAAAAAAACTGAAAAAGTACATCAGTAAAGTACTAGTACTCTTTGGCCGATTTTGATTAAAAGCTTATTTTTCCGGTCCCGGGGGGTGTTTATCTTAAATATAAAATTTCAACCTCGTAGCTCAATTCCTTCATGCTTAAAATTGAACACACACACACCCACACACAGACAGACCATGTCGCTAAAACCACTTTTTTGGACTCAGGGGACCTCAAAACGTGAAGATCCATCAAAATCTCGACATCGAATTTTTGACATGAATCCAATACTTTCTCTCTCTATATATATATTACATATATACATAGGTAAGAGAAAGTAAAAAAGGACGGGAAACGAACAAAATATCCCCTCTCATATTTTATTCAAGCGATAGAGAAGCAACAACGAAATAAGGGACAAACGATCTGCATTCATACATAGATTTCGGGGCTCCATCCGTTTGTTTCATGCAGGTTATTATCATGTCTTGGCTTTTATTTATTTATTTATTTTTTGAAGTCGCACTTCGTTGTTTTTAACACATCTCTCACATAAGCTCTATATATTGTATATTTCATGAGGTGCTACTCCCCTCCCCTCTTCCCTTTCCAAATTCCCTTAACTCAGGCAAACGAGATTTTTTTCCTTATACTTTCAGGTGTGTGCTTAAACCTGACACTACATATCAACAAAACTGATTTATTTATTATTTAGTTTTCGAATTTTTTAAGGAACCAGAGAATAAAACCAGCATATATTGGACACCTCTCATATCAATTTAATTTGTAGCCGGCATCACTTTGGTCATTATCAGTACAAAAAAATTGATTTTTTGAATATGTTAAAAAATATTTTCTTAAAAATTTAGAGAAGCAGGGGACTGATGCCTGCTCTGATGGCCATCACCTTTAGCCTATCCGGCATTGGTGGCCCTACCAGGAACAAACCGGCATGCGGATCAATTCCACATAAGTTATTGATGAAGTAATAGCATAATTTCAAAAACTATATAGTAAAATCTAAATTTCTAAAATTTGAAATAAATGATGCTAATCATTTCTCTGTGAATGTACACCAACTTTTCACATGTTAATTTAATAAAATCACTGATGATCAAAAAACAAAACCAGTTTAATGAAGAATTCACACAAATTTGAACTTAAAAGTGACTTATTTTCAAAAACCGCAAATTACCGCAAAAACTGAAAATGCCATGTGAAAGTACATGTATGAATGGAGAAATGTGCGGAGTCGGTTTTGCCACATGGCTCTACATGGGTTTTGTAAGCATATAGGTCTAATTGTAAAAAAAAAATTACAAAAAAGTACTTAGTTTAAACATTAAATTGTCGCGTTGCATTTCATAAAAATTCAAAAATGAATATAAATTCGCGTTCAGCACGAAAAATACTTCCTAAAAACATTCACAGAAAAAATCAAAACCCTAAGTCATAGGAAAACGGCGCGGTTGAAAAACATGTGCAGAATACAGCATCCAGCTGGCAGTCAACTATGTCCACTTCGTGCTCACCTCACACAAAAAGATACACAATACAACGGTTCTCGTGTATGAAAATAGATGCCTTGAAGACTGTACTTCACAATAGATTTCATGTTTTGTTAATTTACTGACATCGGTTTTTTGATTTTTGGCGCCCTAAAATTTCTCTGGGACCACTGTGCGACATGAGTCCGCAAGATCATCTGGACACGCAAACATTTCGAACGGAATGAGTTTTTTTCGATTTTTTTTTATGAGAAAGTTTATATTCTGTTAATCCTTAGATTAGTGGTAGCTATTTGGGTTTCCATTAAATGTATTAAATCAATTGATAATAGTAATTTAATTTAGGCTACTACCAGAGATGTCAAATGATTTAAATATTTTGTCAATTAGCAAAGTGATTATATTTTTTAGTTAATAGACTAATATTCTCTCCCTAATGAGGATCCCAGTCGAGAAATTTATTTCAATTGAATACCAATCTATTGAAATAATAGGGACGAGGTCTAAATGGCCTCAGAAGCCGAATAAGACTGAGGTTTTTTTCGTTTTTTGAAATTGATTCTGGAGTTAATTAATCACGATATTTTATTTAGTCAATTAAGTACGAATCACACGGTGTGTTTTTTTCTTACAGGCAGGTTATTTCATACGGTTTTCGCAAGGGTATGACGTCATTAATGATCCTTGTGAGATTTTACTTGCAGGTTTACTTGCAGCTTGGCTAATAGAATATGTTCTAAATTTAAGCTAGCATGAAATCACGCACGCAGCTTCGACCAATCACAGAGCCGGATTTTTCACGTTTTCTAATTCCAAAATGGCTGACTTTCAGCTCATTTATTACTTAATTAAGACATTTTTGGCAATTAAGGGTTTATTTATTTTATAAATAAAGTATATTTTTAATAAGAATCAAATAAGAAATACGGCCCCCGAGTTTGGCGTAGTAGGTAGCGGCCTCCCTCCTATACCAAACGTCGAGGGTTCGGACCCAGGCAGTCCGATGATTTTATTTAAGCCATTTGGATACCAGATGGCTTAAATAGAAATGCCTGAACCCACAATATATATTAATTACAACGGTATCGTCTAAAGTCTTAAATGGCCTAAGTTGCCGAAAAGACTGTGTGAATGTGTGTGTGAGTGTGAGTGTGAATGAGAAAAAGTGTGAATGTTTTTTTTATAAAAAAAAAAATAAAATAAGAAATATTTTTTAATTATCTTTTAAAAATATGGGAGAATATAATATAATATTTTTAAAAGATCGGATCTTTAAGCTCCAACCTAGGACAACATCCGAACAAACGAACAAGCAGCTTCGGCACGCAGCCGGCTTCACTGGCTGCCTGCCTCGTAAGATGGCATCACACTGCGGGCCCCGCCTAGAAACTCGCAAACAACCATGCAAGGTAGCCTGCATGTATGCAAAAACGCTCCGTGTGAATCCACCTTTAGTTTTTCTTTCCGCATAAATTGTCATCACATTTAGTCTGATCTGATTGGCCTTAAACTTTCAAATTAGAATTTACCGCCGCGCGGTAAAATGAAATTATTTCAATAATACCTTTATCAAAAGGTATTTTTTATACAGTACCATCTGAAAGAGGCAATATACGTATGTATAGATTATAATTTCCTTTATTCATACATTCTCTGATTATTCTTGTTTATATACGAACAAACAGTTTGCTCTCTTAATTGACATTTGTTTTT
>JAKCPI010017990.1:0-122916 GCA_023213315.1 Euborellia annulipes | reverse complement strand
AGAAAACAACTTTCGATTACCGAAGGTAAGAGAAAGTTGTGTGCTGTGCGACAATCACATCAGATTTTTCTTATAACTGAATATACAGTATAATTTTAAGAATATGCTTTTTAGAACACAATAATTATTAATATAATCAATTATATTTGCTTATGTTTCGGTACCACTTCAATCACATCTATTTTAGGATATATTTTATTTCCGTTTGGGTAGACTTAACCCGGATTATTGCCAATCCTCGTTCTTAAATCACCTGGACGATGTGTTTTATGAATTAATAATTGATTGATAAATAATTTTGATAAGAAAATTATTTTTGGCTTTAAAGAATGTATAATGAGTTAATTTTAGTTAGTATTCATGTAATGTAGATATTAAAAATTCTTGGATCACGGTTTTATATTTATAAGACTTAAACAGGTATAAAAATACTTGGATAGTAATTGAAATATGAATAATTTAGAATTTATATAAACGTAATTTAACAGTTATCAAAGTAAAGAAATTTGTTTAATGTCTAATGGGACGTGAAACCTAAGACAAATAGGCGTCAGGAATGACACTAATTTAATAAAGCTACGCGCACTGATCGGGTTGCATCTCCTTTTAGATAATTTGATTTTTCTGGTTTGAACTTCAAAGTGTATTTTATACTCTAGGGACGAATGACTGCAAATAAAATTTTTATATAATCCTAAATTGTTTCCCACTAATTGTGCAAATGGGTGTTTGTTGATCCAAATATGACGCGTGTGGCATCCATTGCTAATTGTATGGTCAAATAAAATCTAATAAATGCCATTTGGTTTATGCAAAATTAAGGATGCGGTAAGAAACTTGGCCTGGGGAATGCATTTCCGCATAGTCTCTCTCTCTCTTGTGACTTAAGATCACTCCGGGAATCGGGTTTATGAAATAGAATGGTCCTAAGCTTTAATATAAAACAATCCGGCGGTGCTTATCTTTCACTTAGTAATTATTGTTAATATTTTATATCGAGTGGTATTTTTTCTAATTACATGATCAAAGTGGTTTTCAAAGCATGTTTCTGGAACCAGTGGTGTTCCTGAACTCGTCTTAAGTGTTCCGCGAAAATATTGTTGGCCTGTGTAATAATGAAGTCAAAGAGATCAACAGATCACAAAATTTGATAGGAGAGGAAGCCAGCCAGTAGAGTAGCCTTTATCGAATAAAACCTCAATATAAAAGATGTTTCGGCTTTAAATTAACACTTTAAAGCTGAAACGTCTATTATATTTTGAGTTTTATTCGAGAAAGGCTATCCTACTGGCGGATCTCCTATCCTATTCCGTATTGTAATATTTTATTTATGCTAATAATGATAAATTTTTCGAAAGGAAGAAGCTACTCGCCGGGGCCTCCTCAAAATAGGACATCCTCCCCAGAGCAGGGCCGGATCTAGGGGGGGGGGGCAGATATCAGGGGGCGGCAATTAAAGAAAAATTTTGGTTCCGCGAAAGAGAAAATGCCCCGCGGGCGGCACATGAAAAAATTTTGCGTCTCTAAAAAAAAAAAGAGGTAAAATATTTTTACGCAAGGGAAAAAAATTTCGGTTCCGCGAAAGAGGGAATATTCCGCGGGCGGCACATGGGAAGAATTTTGGTTCCGCAAGTGGCAAAAATTTAGCGTCTCTAAAAAAAGGTAAAATATTTATATTTTTTCGGCTTGGAAAAAATTTTGGTTCTACAGGCGGCACACGAAAAAAAATTTTGGTTCCGCGGGTGGCAAAAATTTAGCGTCTCTAAAAAAAAAAAGGTAAAATATTTTTTGGACGGGAAAATTTGGTTCCGCGAAAAAAAAAATTTTGAGATCAGGGAAAATTTTAAGGAGGGTGCGGCAAATTAAATTTTGCCCCCCCCCCCTAAAAAATCTCCTAGTTCCGGCCCTGCACCAGAGGCGTAACTAGCCGTGGAGAGCGGAGAGGGCGAAGCTCAACTAGGGTGCCGTTTTTTTAAGTTGTAGGCCTAATATAATTTTAAAGAAAACTATCATTTTTTTGGACAATCTATGGAAAAAACATGATAAAATTACCGTCCCTGGGCTATATCTTTGATGTTCTAGGGCGCATATGTCGGTATCTAGGGGCGCCAAAGGCTTGATGGGCCTGAGGCGAGCGCCCCGCCCAGTTACTGATTGATCCTCCCTAGCATAAAAGAGGTTGGATAAAAGAAAACCGGTGGAACCAGAAATAAGGATTAGTTCACTAGCTAGAAACGAACGCAGGAGTTAGAGTTAGGAAATGATGTAACTTCACGGGATCCCGGTAGATGGCCAAAGGCCGGTTGGTTTTCAGGTGTGTCTCTTCGTGCACAGAAGCACCTCGGGTAAATAAACGGGTATCCCGGTAGGAATTTCAAATAATATCAAATTTAAATAAAAAAAAAAAAAACAATAATAATAAATTTTATTATAAATTTCTACTTAACAAAAATCTGCCTCATCTTCGTAAAATATTAATTAGTTCGTAGTATAAGTTAGGTAATTTCTTTGCTCTCTTTATAACTTTTGAAAAAAAAAGAATTAAAAGTGTATGGGGTTCTAAACTTTTTCGTGCATCCCCTAGGGCAAGAAAAAAAATCTTTGCACGAAAAAGTTTATTGGCTTGAATAACTCCTCTGTCTTAAGAGGTATAATTATGGGGAATATACGGTTAGAAAGAATGAGTTTTCAGCTAAAGATTTCACCATTTATTTTTTTCCTATCATTTTATTTTACCGCGCTGCGGTAAATTCTAATTTGAAAGTTTAAACCTCTGTAGATTCCGAACGGCAAATCAGATCGGACTAAATGGGATGTCATTTGGTGCAGAAAGAAAACCTCTAATAGAATAAGTAAAAAAACCCGAGTAATTAACTTAAAATTAAACATTAAAATGTTTCTATCCTACTATACTATTTGCTAAATATTGAATATAATTTAATTTTTTTTTTAACTCAAACGGAATGCACTTATTTTTTAGTAAAAGTATTAAAAAACATTAATATCTTTGTGCATTATAGGGGATGGGGCATTAACCCCCTGGTTAATGCCTTCATAGCCCCCCCCCCTTAAGGAAATGCGAGCCTTCACCGCGAAATAATTTGAATACATTTATAAATAATTATTTTAATTTTAATTTGAAATTATTTTATTTTAATTTTCAATCCTTAATCCACCCACCCCTGTGTAAAAGTATAATAAGGAAATTTGATTTACAAAAATATAGGCCACATAGAAAGAGAAAGAATGTGTGTGTGAGTGTTGAGTGTGAATGAGAAAAAAGTGTATTTAAAAAAAAAATAAAAAATAAAAAACTAATTTTGTTTTCAATGACACCTACACTCCCCCTCCCCCTTTCAACATCTTATATTCTCCCTCTACCCTTAGTGAAATACAAAATATTTAATTTCATATTCAAAAGAATCGTTTTTCGCAGTCAAATTATTTGTTTCTATCATTTTTTTTTTTTCATCGATAAAATGTATAATAATTACCTTTAATAAGACTCTCAAGAGGGTGTGTTGGCTGACGGTGAGGTTAGGGTGGGTTACACTATATTAATTATTCACTTTGATTCACTTTAAACACAAAAAAGATAGCAGCGCCTGCCAGCAGGCCACGCTCTCGACTGAACGAGATAAACTTGTCTCTTCTCTCTTATTATAGGAATAAATAGATGAAAATAACAATTCCCTTTTTATTAAAAGTAAAAAAATACCTTTTGCTCTAATCTAACTATATTTAGAGCTGTAAAAGAATGTCAACAAGTGATTTGGAATATTCCAAGGCCTTTCTTAAATAATCAACCCTTCATCTCATCCCTTAATATTATAAAATAATAATCAAAGCTATTTTTTGAATGTTTAATATTTATTTGGCTTCGATTTAGCTAAAAAAAAATTTAAAAAACATTTTTTTCAATTTTTCAACCCCTAATCCATTTTTTTTTTTTTTTAACAACTCTCACATTAACACACACATTCACACAGTCTTTTCGGCAACTTAGGCCTTATAAGACGTTTTACGATAACCGTTATTAAGAATATATATATATATATATATATATGTTGGGGTCCAGGCATTCTTATTTAAGCCTTTTGAAATTCAATCTTAATAAATAGAATAATTAACAATGCTATCAGCTTCGGCGAGCTTCGCGTCTAGTCAGAAAAAAATTAAAACCCTGAAAAACTTTCCTGAATCCGCCTTTGGGTTTTACACATAGTATAATTTTCTAGAATGAGTCTTACTTTAGGCCAGAGGTTTCCAAACTTTAACCTTCCTTAAAAATATTTAATCGTATGACGCCCCCCCTCCCCACACACATTTAATAAAATAATACAAAAACAAAAATTTTTAAAGTAAACGAAACTAAGTATGCTGGGTCGACAGTATTAGGTTATGGAGAAAGAAAAACCAGCGACTGCTTTCCACGTTAAAATAATTTATTCGCAGATATTTCGGTAGCTAACGCAAACCATCCTCAGTGCTTCAAATTATATGATTGTGGAGCGTTTAACAAACTCATAAAATGCTTGAGAAGCCATTCTATCATGGAGGGACAAAACCACATGAAGCAAGTCACTGAGAAAAACAGCATCTACAGTATAACATAAGACACAATCGAATTTTTTGTATGCTTTACGATAATTTCTCACAGTGACCCACCAGGCGCGTGTACTTTCTAATACAGAGTGGTGGGTCACTGTGAGAAATTATCGTAAAGCATACAAAAAATTCGATTGTGTCTTATGTATAACTGTAGATGCTGTTTTTCTCTCAGTGACTTGCTTCATGTGGTTTTGTCCCTCCATGTATAGAATGGCTTCTCAAGCATTTTATGAGTTTGTTAAACCTCCACAATCATAAATTTGAAGCACTGAGGATGGTTTGGTTGTACCGAAATATCTGCGAATAAATTATTTTACGGAAACGCCTTTTTCTTTCTCCATAACCTCAAAAATTTTTAATAATATTAAAATTAATAAAATATTAACTATAAAAATATTAATTTATATAAAAATATTTTTTTTATTTATTCATATTTATTATTTTAATTAAAGCCGCAGTGGCACCGTCTCTACTGATGGGCACACTGCGGCTCATCGAGTTTTTAATTATGGAAAACCTCCGTCCCAGAATCTTCTAAATTTTATTATTTTATTTATAAATTTAGCAATCATTTGGAAAATTGATCTTGGTAGCCAATATTCGCGCCTCCCCTTAGACTAGTACGCGCCTCCCTAGGGAGGCGCGCCTCACAGTTTGGAAAACGCTGTATTAGACTATTGTAATATATTGGTATCAGTTGACCAATTTTTTCACTCAAAATGTACTTGACATGTTATTGAAGACAAGACCTTTTTTTTTAATATTTTTCGATTCAATAGAGCAATTTCAAAATTTAGTATGTTTTTTTTTAACGCTTTGACCGGAAAAAGATTTAATAATGTTTTTTTTTTTCTCGAAAGACCATGTTTCTTAATAAAGATTACATTAATATAAATATTATATAACCTTAGGTTGGTTGTCAAAGTTGATGAGCTAATAAGTGTGATTTAAAAAAAAAAAATTAATTTTAAAATTCTCTATAGCAAATAAATTAAAAAAATAGAATTTCTTTTCATTCGCCGTTAAATTTATTAAAACTCACCTCATCCATTATTCAAATCTTAAATGTTGATATTAAAAACAAAAGGCGCCTTCTGCAAATAAAAATTTCAAATAGATTTGATTGATTGAATAACTAAAAAGATCTAGAAAATTTAATATCTCGCCTAGAGAGATATTCTATTTGATGTCAGAATGATAGATTCAAACCTTTCTTGAAAGGGGGATAATCAATAAAAGATAAGAGAGTAGCAGGAGACTGAGATTCTTCATCGTTTTATGGAAAATAGAAAACTATCTGATGTTGCCAGCAGAGATAAGATTGCGCAATCAAATAAAATTAAATCACAACAAATTAATATGTCACGACGAGCCTGAAGTTTCCCTATTTTTGTTGTATTAAAAATGAATTTATTAATGATTGTTAGAGATTAACAAAAAAATTGTATTTTTACTAGTATGCCATTCACACTGTAAAAAAAAATATATAAATTTTCAATCGTTTTTCATATACTTTGCTGTGCTTTAAATTTAATATACCCACTTAGTGAAATCAAATCCATAAACTAGTAAAAATATAATATGAATCAAATTTAAGTGCCTTAAAAAGTATGATATTCTTAATAAACTAACTAGTCGAGATGGTATAGGTGTCATATATATGAAAGGAAGAAACCACGACCTCGAGTTCAAACCTCTCGAGGAGCGTTTTTTTAACTAGGGTGTGAAATTTTTCATAAACCCGCTTATGAAACTTTTAATAAATTGTTTATTAAATTAATTTTTTAATAAACATACCTGAATGTAAAATTCAAATTCCACCTCTCCTCCTTCCCTGACAAAACTCAGAGATCATCCAGAGAACATTTGAACACTAAAATATTATTTTTGAATTTATCGTTGACAATTTTGAGACGACTGACTCAACTACTCTTTCCGATTTTGAGCTTTTTCTCCCCTATAAATTTCAACCCCTCATTCCTTCATCCTTACACACCCCACCCACACACACACACACACACACCCACCCACCCACCCACCCACCCACAACAACCATGCCACCACTTTTTCCCCCCCCCCTCCCAACCCTCCCCCCAAAAAAAAGTAATAAACAGTTTATGTACCAGACTTTCTATTTAGTCCCAAGGCTCCTTCATAAGGAAGAAAAGCCTATTGATTATGCTTACAAGTCTTCTTTAGATATATTTAATAATAATTTATAGACGGTCTATAAATAAAAAAAATTATTGATATTAATTATATGAATAATTATAAAATTAATTAACTTGTTTATGAATATTGCTTAACATGACTCATTTCAATTCATTTGTTTCTTGAGGATTAAGTTCATTGCTCCCCTACTCACTATTCCGAAATTTGACTCTAATTTAAAAATGTTACATCGGATTTTATGTTTAAAAAAAAAAATAAACTTCATTTGATTGTTGGATTTTCTCTACAGTTTCTAATGGTAAATATACAAAGCATAAAAATGAATTATTTAACGGTCAAAGGAGTTAATTTAAAAGACATAAAGTAGGAAGCGAGATATATATTGGTATGGTGTATATGTGGATACCGGGGGGCTCTTCGTTCAGTACCCACCACTACAGCTAGTGAGGGACAGGTGGCGGTGGTAGCAGCGGCGGCGGCGGCGGCGAGACGGATGACCTTGCGCGACCTTGGCACTCCCTCTTCTCGATCGTCCTTCCCCTCCATCGGCGACCGCAGCGCCCAGACGCCCAACGGAGGTGTAGCAGCATCCCTGGCGCTCACTTCCGCCTACGGCTGGACTTAGCGCCTCCTGCCGCCGTGGCTGCTGCCGCTTATTTAGTCATACATATGGGTATTATATATATTTATTCAAAGGAAGAGATTTTCCATGTATTTGACACTCCCATTGAATTCTATCAATAGTTAAATAGTAAAAGTTCTACATAGAAGATGTTGGATACGAAACAAAGCGAAAGAAAATTCGCATATTACTGCCGATTAGTGAAATATACCGATTTATTGGTATTTTTTAATTTTGAGACTAATCAGTCAGATACACAGACAGACAGAACATGTGGCGAAAACGACTTTTTTGGATTAAGGGGACCTCAAAACGTGAAGATCCATCAAAATCTCGACATCGATTTTTGGCATTAATCCAATACTTTCTCTCTATATAACCTATATATAGAACTAAGAGAAAGTAAAAACAAAAAAATCCAAGATAATCGACAAATCGTTAATACTCCTAAACTTTAATTAAAAGATTTTAGAGGAGGGGTGATTTGAAGCACTTCTCCTAGGTTGCCATATTTCATTCTAATGTCTCAGATTTGGATTTATGCCATCATCAGACCTG
Organism: Euborellia annulipes; assembly: GCA_023213315.1. Classification (NCBI taxonomy): domain Eukaryota; kingdom Metazoa; phylum Arthropoda; class Insecta; order Dermaptera; family Anisolabididae; genus Euborellia; species Euborellia annulipes. The sequence goes on along the minus strand of JAKCPI010017990.1, from coordinate 114,953 downwards.
CCTTAAGGCAAATAAATTTATAACCCATGCACTAGCTTCATCCAATAGTTAGGAATAACGAAGGCTTCTAATATAAACGGTGATTCCATTTAAGGGATAAAAAACACTACGATTAAAAAAAAAATGACTTCATCAGAATTTCATTCATTTCATTTTAATTCTTAAAATTATTACAAAAAAAAACTATCTCGCGGTTCTTTGGTATTTCTTTTAAAAACATACCAAATTTAATTGGTACAATTAATTAGCGTTATGATAGAATTTTTTTTTTTCTAAAATTGTGAATCCTTTTCTCTACTCGACTAAGATTTTATAATATTGATAAAATTCGTGGAATTTAATTAAATTTGTTTTTTAATTTGTTAACATATTTTGAAATTGGCAAGAAATAAGTAGAAAAACAACAACATTAAGTAAGGTATTAAAAAAAAAAGAGAAAACATTGTAGAATTTTTCTTCGACGATAATTAAGAAATAATGAAAAAAAAAAATATAGATCGAATATAGGAAAATAAATAAATAAATAAACGCATTTATGGTCTTTTTGTAGAGAAGTTTTGAATTAAAAAACTTCAAATAAAAGATTATTTATTTCCTTAATGATTTCAAACCACTGCTAACGTTTCGGTTTTAATGTTTGAACCATTATCAGAGCTGAGAGTCCTAAAGACAAGATTTGTGTATTTTCTTAATAACAATATTATTTGGCCAAGAGATGTCTTTTCTGTTATCTATCAGTGGTTCAAAGCCAATTACATTGTTATTAGGAATTTACACAAATTAAAGTGTGTGTTCCCTCGGATGCCCTTCCTGTTTGGGAAGAAATTTATCTGCCTTTATGAAGTCATAAAGGCAGATAAATTTCTTAGTTTCTTAGTTTAAATTTAGGGACCGGAATGTTAGCTGTCATTAAGAAAAAAATATTGGCTAATTAATTAATACTCATTTGGTCATTTGGGTTGCCTACTCTCCAACAAGCAAAAACGAACAAACTAGCCTAAGCATCCCATACTATTTAGTTTAAAATAATGGCTGGTTGGTGGAGCAGTTTGAATTGAAATAATATCAAGGGGATAGATCGAGAATGTTCAAAGGGCAGCTAAGATATCTCTTTAAAAAATACTGGGCTAACTAAACATTCAAGTTGATCATTTTGTTATTTTAAATTAGAAATTTTTCTTCTAATCCTGACTTTGAAATATAGCCAAATAAAATGCACAAACAAAAGAATAAATAGAATGCAATGAAAAATATAATTTTTTAAATGAATTCTTCCAAAGACCTAAGAAAAATTATACTTTGTTAACGGGTTCATAACTATGGGATTTGGGTGTAATTGTTGGATTATTAGAGACGTCAAAAAACATATCACATTCCGCTTTTTACTTTGTAAATTAAATATTTATTACTTCAAACATCCGAAAAAGATAGACCACAGCAGTGGCAAGTATAAATCGGCAGATCGTGTCGTGGTTCGACTCGTGGCGTTACTTATCTTTTTCGGATGTTTGAATTATTAATTATATGACCGTATAGTATATGGGCCGTACATACTAAGGTTATATTATTTATCTTTCTCAATCTAGAAAATTCAATTTTAACATGGCAAAAAAAAAAAATAGTTTCATTAAAATGAGATAATATTTCTGGGATTTTTAGGAAAAGTTGATAAAATATATTTCCAGTGTTTCTCAACGTGGGGCCCACCCCCCAGAGGAAAACAATTCTATTGTTAAAGGCCTCGATTTGAAAATGGAATTGCTCAATAATTTCCTGTAAGTAAATCAATTAAGTCAATGGCTGTTGGTTTATGTAGAGGAAGATGAGCAGGAGCAGAAAAAATTAAAAAGCCTCAGTTAGATTATTTACAATTCAACTAGACGTTTAAAAAAAATTTATTCTCCCAGTATTTTAAATCGAGTATGTCCCGGAGTTGTCACAAGGGCACAACAAAATTATTGATATATGCTACTATAAGAATGGGTGAGAATGAGCCTTCATTCTCACTAGGTAAGCTAGATGGATAACAGCCATACATATAGTATATAATAATGCTGTGCCCTTTTGACAACTTCAGAACATACACAATTTAAGACAGATAATGGGAGAATAAAGTTTTTCCGAAACGTCTCGCTGGATTGTAAATAATCGGAGACTTTTTAATTTTGGCTGCTTCTTCCTTTATTAAAAAATATGTAAATGTTGGGGGTAGGAGAATTTTAGAAAGTTTTAGACGGGGCATAGCACAAAAAAGGTTGCAAAAAATTGCTATAACCCCTTGACTTATATGATATCCAATAGTTTCAATTTCAAAAATGAAAATTTATAAAACAACAGGCTATTATTTTTTTTTAAACACTCACACTTTTTTTTCTCATTCACACTCACACTAACACACATTCACATAGTCTTTTCGGCAACTCAGGACATATAAGACTTTTGTCGATAACCGTTATTTGAATATATAGGACTATGTATTTGGGCCATTTGGTATCCAAATGGCTTAAATAAAATCATCGGACTGCCTGGGATCAGAACCGGCGGCCCTTGGTATAGAAGGCCACGCTAGCCCCTACACCAAGCCTGAGGGCTAAAATGTATCCCTGTTAATGAACTAACGACATTGTTAATCTTTAAACAAAAACAAGGCATTAAGATTGATATAAATTTTTAATTTAACCAATTATTCCCAGCATATTATAATTATTAGAATATTTTTGCAATGCCAACGATTTTTTTTTACTTTTATTTTTATTTATTTTTTTTTTATTATTGCGTAAAATAGATAAATTTAGAGAGAGTAAAAAGATTGAAATGTCAAATGCATTTTGTTAAAAAAAAAAAAAAAAATGAAAACATTGCATTATTTGTGAAAATAAGGCCAACAAGTAAACTAGCAATGGAATTTAAATTAAATTATATCGTTGACAATTTTATTCTATTTTAATTAAAGAATGTCATTTACACGTCATTCATTCCTAACGAGCCGCTCTAATCATTTAGACCTCATTGTAATAATCTCAAATTGAAATTCAATCAAAAGCGAAATTAATTAATTATCAAACGAGGAATTTTTACTTTTATTTAAATTCCCTTTTATTTTATTTTAATGTCAGAATTTAGTTATCAATGTATATTATAATCATAGAAGTTATAATAATATTTCGAGACCGTCTTCTTTGGGACAAGATATGATAGATAATCATATTAATACACTTTACTGCAGGGCCAAACTTTAAAAAAGTGCAACGATATAGCCACAATTTACCAATCCCGTACTAATGGGCCACCCGGTATTTAAGTAATAAAAAGTAAAAATCCGTAAAAATAGATCCAAATGATATTTGCTTCTAAATAGGAACCGACCGAATATTCGGTTTCGGTTACGGTTTCAGCCAGTTTCGGCCAAAAATCATGGTTTCGGCCCTAGTTTCGGTTTCGGCCAAAAAGTAGCCGAAACTTTCGGCCGGCCGAAACTTGAGTCTTAAAAAAAAAAGGTAAAATGATTTTCACGGAGGGGAAAAAAATTTAAAAAAAAAAAAATATACTAAATTTTTTTATAGGAAATACAAGTTTCGGTTACGGTTTCGGCCGAAACTAAGGTTGAGGCCGAATATTCGGTTTCGGTTGAAAATCTTGTTTCGGTCGGACCCTACTTCTAAAGCTTAGATAAGAAAATTCATAAAAATTAGTTCTTCCGCCAATCCCCCAACATTCTAATAATTCTTAAGTTCTCTTAAAATAGGCTAATTTTCGAGAAATGAAAATTTAATCATTCCTTTTTAGGAGGCGATCTATAACTCCATAATTTCTTTATTCAATTGCAAAAACTAATTATTTTAATTCAATAGTTTGATATACAAACAAAATTAATTTTCTAATTTTTTAGAGGCAACATCAGTTTTTTTTTTATCGAATCGAAAGACTTTTTAAATTTCCATAAATTATAGTCACACGGCAAGGGTAAAATTTATTTGTAGTTTACACGATAATTCTAAAAAAAAAAAAATAGAAAGTACGTTTGGATGCCTATCTTAGATATTGAAGGGGCGATAGTTTATTGGCTGATTATTTAAACAAGTTATTTATTATTTAAAAAAGTTTTTAATTATTAATAAATTTAAAATAAAAAGTTAAATCCTTTCGCACTTTTTATTTCCAAATATACAAAATTTCTTTGGGATATTTCGACCGCATCACACAGCCATCTTCAGCCAAGACTAAAAATACATTAAAAAGAGGAGCAAGGTTAAATGATAATACAGTACGCTATACAATTATATGTCAATAAAAGAAAGCAACAATATACTCACAATTTAAAGTTCCCTTATATCTGATGAGCCGAGCAGGTGTATTTTATTATATGACGTTTTCCAACTTTAAATTGTGAGTACATTGTTGCTTTCTTTTATTGACATATAATTGTATAGCGTACTGTATTATCATTTAACCTTGCTCCTCTTTTAATGTATTTTTAGTCTTGGCTGAAGATGGCTGTGTGATGCGGCCGAAATATCCCAAAGAAATTTTGTATATTTGGAAATAAAAAGTGCGAAATAAAATGAGGATTTATCTTTTATTTTAAATTTATTAATAATTATTTTTGGCCCAAAAAAAAAATTTTTTGAAGTTTTTAATTATACTAAAAAATCAATATTCGTATATATATCTATATATAACATAGGGTGAATAATCATCTCAACAATGTTTTTCAGAAATATAGAAATTTCTCTATATATAATCAATCGTATGGAGGAAGGCCGTCTAATTTACAGGAAGGTGAAGAAAATAATTATTACCAATGGTAATAAATAATTTTGGGCCGAATAAAGTCTATTTTCTTCACCTTCCTTCTCTATATAGTTATATACGAAAACACTCTCGATTCTGTATAAAAGTTTCGGGCAAAATTTATTCGATCACCCTCAGTGAACAATTCTATTGAGAGAGAGTTAAGTCTATAATTATACATAGTTGAGATTTTATTCTACTACGTATTTTATTTAATTATATAATATGATGGTGTATATGTGTTTAAAAGTTTTAATATCGAAAAAATTTTATAATAATAAAGGCAAGAAATTTTGATGTTTTCTAATAGGCCTATTCGAAATATTAAGAAATTGACTGATTTTAGGTTGTACCCAAAGAATTTGGGTAGCAGTTTTTTTTTTTTTTTTTAATTTAAATTGAGTTAGATAATTGATCAAAATTGTTTTTGTAATAAATAAATTAATAAGAAATGAGGCAGGAGAAGCAAAAAAAATAAGGTCCGCGTTGGTTGAAAAAAATAAGAACGTCACAACAACTTTATTGTTCTGTCTTCAGCTTTGCATCTTTGTTTTTGTGTCTAAAGGTATTTATTAGGGCACAAGCTTAAGAATGTATTGGGTGTAACAAATAGCTTATTTTTTGATACAAAATATTTGTTTTCATTTTTGACTCGTGTCTTATATCCCTATAAGGATCTTAATAGCACCATATATCGTTCTTACAAAAGCAAAATTTAAATATGGATGTGAAATGCGAAAAAAAATCTGCAATTAAGAGTACATAAATGATGAGTGCATCGGCCAAGAAGAGACAACAACAAGAGCAACATCAAAACAACAACAACATCAAAACAACAACAACATCGTCATCAACAAAAACAACAACAACAGCCTGCGTCGTAGTAGTTTTCAATTTCAAATGAGTCATCAACCACATATTTTGGGAATTGAATACCTTTAAAAAAAACCAACAAACAAAAAAAAATATATTATAATAGTGAATATTCGGAAATTTAATAATAAAGAACGATCTCTGTCAGTTTGATGAAAAAAGGCTTTTTAGAGAGTTAAGAGTTCTTCAAAAAGCATCACATACAGTATAAATCTATGTGTATCACTATGAAGTACAAGAGTAAAGTATTCTTCAGAAGATTTCAATGGCAAAATGAGAATATTCATTTTAAAGAGCATCTAAAAAATAATTGATTTTTGAATTTTAATCAAAATCGTTGTATTTTGAGAAAATCGAAAAAAAACTGAAAAAGTGCATCAGTAAAGTACTAGTACTTTTTGGTCGATTTTGATCAAAAACTTCGGGTCACCTCCCATTAGGGTGCCTAACTTAAATATAAAATTTCAACCTCCTAGCTCTTTTAATTCTTGAGATAGTTTGTTTACAGACACACAGACAGACAGACATACACACACACAGACAGACAGACCATGTCGCGAAAACCACTTTTTTGGATTTAGGAGACCTAAAAACGTGTATATCCGTCAAAATCTCGACACCGAATTTTTGGCAACGAATCCAATACTTTCTCTTTCTATATATTAACATATATAGAGGTAAGAGAAAGTAAAAAAAGTTGATTTTCAAACTCATCTCGCAAATTTGTTATCTTAAGCCTTACCCCCTTCCCCCCGGCGCCAAGGGGGGAGTCCCCTAAAAAAAAAACAAACTTTCCTTCTTAATTTTCCCCCCCAAAAAAAAAAAAAAAAAAAAAAATTTTTTTTTTCAAAAAAAAATTATTATTATCCACCACATATAGACCCCTTTTTTTAAAAAATTTTTTATTTAATTAATAAAAAAAAAATTTTTAAAAAAAAAAAAAGACCAAAAAAGAAAAATTTAAAAAATTTAATTTAAAAAAAAGGGGCTCCAAAAGGGGCCCCGAACCCAAAATACCCCCCGAGACGCGCACCTTAACAATATATTAACTGGCTTATTTACAGTCTATGTGAGCGTTGATTGAAAAAAATTTCATCTTTTTTCAAACAAACCTCTACCTAGTTAAATTTTCTTCGATTTATTTATGAATTGGTCGTTTAATAACGAAACAAAGTAATTTTCATTTTTTGATTGGTTGAAATTTTTCGTTAAGATACCCAGTAATATCAACAACTACAGATGACACCTGGTTATATCAACACTGACACCTGTAAATGACAGTAACAGCCACAATGTATCAGTTTGTGATATATGACAAAAGGAACATATTTTCAACAATAACTCTAGCAAAAAAAAAATAATTAAAGAAATACTTATTACTATTAATTTATGAAAATGTTTAGATTTTATGGATTTTTAACAACTTAGTTTTTTTTTTTATATAATAAAATAGCAATAAACAAAAATTCGGTCATGATAATTTAGAGCCAATTTTATTTAAAAAATAAAAAATTTCAACCCAATCTGATAAAAATTATAGTCTCGATCGTTTCACCCGACAATGATGCCAGATACTTTTAAGTGAAATTAGAAGAAAATATTTAAATTGTCTTGTTTAAATAATTTAACGCTAGTAAAAAAGAATGTAATGTAAAAATAAAATGCAACGAGTGCGAAACAGAGAAGAGGGGAGTAGTTGAGGAGAGGATCCAAGGCAAAGGCAGCCGCCTTTTTGGCCAGACATCGCGAATCTAACCCGATGCTAATGAAATTTGCAAAACCAGAAATTTGCAGGATAGCGTGAGGAATGAATGGGGAGGGGGGGGGGGGGTATATCAGATCAAAGAGCGTGTGCAACAATGTAACTAAAAGGCAATTTTACTGGACAGGTTGGCAGCTTCGTTTTTCGTTTAAGTCATTTCAATTAGATACTTTTTAAATTAATTAGAGGAGTTGTGAGAACAAATTGAGAAAAAAATTTTGTAAGAAAAAATTTTAATTTAATAAGCGGGCGTTTTATTTGCTTTGATGTGTCTGTTGCTATAATTTAGCTATCTGTTTTGATATGAAAAAACATTATTATAATAATAATTGAAATAAAACACTCAATGTAATATAATTCTGAATGTATATAATTTTTAATTCATATTTAATCATTCATAAGTTTTCAAGGTTAAAATTATTTACGGTTCATAGATGTTTTTATTAACAAAAAAAAAACCCAAACCCAAAACCACCCCCCCAATTTTTTCCCCCACCCAACCCAAACCCAAACCAAACCTTATTTTTTTTTTTATATTTTTTTTTTTTTTTTTTTTTTTTTTTTTTTTTTTTTCTCCCCCCTAAAAAAATTTTTTTTTTTTTTTAAAGAGGATAAATTTTTTTTTCCCCAAAAAAAAAATTTTTTTTTTTTTTTTTTTTTTTTTTGAATCCCCCCCCCTTTTTTTTTTATTTTGGTTTGGGCGGGCCGAAAGGTCGGCCCCTTTTGGGCCAAAACCAAAACTACGGCCGAAACCATGATTTTGGCCAAAACGGCGAAACCGTAACCGAAACCGAATATTCGGTCGGTTCCTAGTTTTTTTTAATAAAAGAAGATGTATTGAAATCGCATCATAATTATCAGTTATCCGGAACTCCTAGTTACTTTCTTTTCAGGTTATGCAAAAATGTTTACTTTTTCTTTCAATTGTGTCAACATTTTTTTATATAGAGATTAATCGCAAAGCCCGCCTCCGGCAATTTCTTGTTACAATACAAGTGTTAAATTGTTAAGGAAGGATCTTGAGTTCAAGCGAGGGTACCGACTGGGCACAGCACAAAAGGGAACTAACTTTATTTTTAATAAATAATTAATACAAAGGTCGTCTATAATTAAAAACTCCCATAATAATGGTGAAATTTTGGTTTTCTCATCCAAATTACCTATTATCATACAGGTATATCAAAAGATAGTGTTTCTACTATTTATTTTGTGGAGAAAAGTAAATTTATAGCTGGATAGAAGAAGTTGAAAGTAGCAGGAAGAAGAAAGAAAAGCAGCTAGTATTTATTTCATTTATTTAATACCCATTAGGCTGACGTTTCGGTCTCGGTCGAGACCATCTTCAGAGCTACAACATAGCAGGAATAAGGATAAATTTTAAAATTAAAATTATAAAAATTTTAAAATTTATCCTTATTCCAGCTATGTTGTAGCTCTGAAGATTGTCTCAACTGAGACCGAAACGTATTAAATGAATGAAATAAATACTAGCTGCTTTTCTTTCTTCTTCCTGCTACTTTCAACTATTTATTTTGATACGTCTAGCTTCTTTTCTCACAGTCAGATTAAAATTACATCAGATAAATATTAATAAATGGGTATTTATTTGTCTAGAGACAAATTTACCATAATTACTTGCTAAAATTTAAGTAAAAAATCTAACCGCTGGTCTTACTTGACTTATTATTCCTCCAAACAGATTAATCTCTGTTGATCTCCCTTGTGTAGTAGGTAGTAGTAGGCTAGAATCCCTAAGATGGTGGTATGACGCTGATCTGATGAGTGGAGGTGTTACTTCTTTTTCTTTCCTCTCTTTATTAGTCCCGTGGTGTGGGATCGGATGTAGGTGATCTAAAAAAAGAATTAATGAATTATTAAAATTATTAAAACAACAAAAAAATGCTACAGTTTGGTAATAATCTCATTTGTTTACAGTAGATAGATCTTAATGATTTTCATTATTATCTATTAAGTAATAAAATTTATTTGTAAGTGATTTAAAAATTAACGATAGATTTTTAAAGTTAGAACATATCTTCAATGTCACACGTGCCTATTTCTCTCTCTCACTCTTTTCTCTTGCATCAAGTGTAACTCTTATGCAATTTAAAGAGCCCGAGGACCCATTTGTCTCTTTCTTTATTGAAGTAAATAAATACTTGTTTAGTAATGTTAATTGCAGCATTTATTAAAGATTTATATGTATTTTTGTTATAAACAAAATAAAGTGTATAAGAAAGAAAAGAAATAAAATGAAAAGATCAGTAAATGGGGCAATAATTGACCCTTCTCCAAATCTAATTAATCCATCCAGTTTTATTTTATTTTTGTTAAATCTCAAGATTGAAAGAATAATATCAAAGGGCACTAAGTTTAAATTTGTTAATAGTAGAAAGTAAAACTATAAAAATAAATTAATAGTTTTTTTTTTTTTTTTTTCTTTGGATAAATTTAGTGAAATCAGATAGAATATTCAGTCTAATTGCAATTAATATAACTAACTCTTCCTAAGATTAAATTTCCATCACACTTCTCCCCCTCTATCTTTCCCTAGAAATAAAATCAATTAACATCTAAAGAACCGCATAAATAGTTAAAAAATCATTTTAAATTTTTAATTCAATTAAAATACTTGATATAAAATAATAATCATAAATCACTAAAAAGTTTTTTTTTTTCTTTTAATCAAAATAACTTCATAAATTTTTTAGTTAAATTGGGTCACTTGTCTAATGAAATGAAATTAGTTAGAAATTAATTAGAAAAATCTAGAGTGCTAATTTATCGATTTGAAATAGATGCAAAGATATATATGTTGGCAGAGTAATATTTACAGGAATTTTGTTTTTCATCTCTATTAAAATAAATAAAAAAAAAAAATAATTTTAAAAACTGGTCCTACTCTTGAATTTTTGAGGAAGAAAAAATATTCAAATGGTCTTTGAGTATTTTTTAAGATATAAATAATAATTAGTAGATAGGTCTATAATGTTTTTCTATTTCTAAATGTGAATATTATAATTAAGCGAATTTTTAATTGATGTTTTGTTTTTTAAATAAATTAAGGGCTATCACTAGCCGGCCCGCCCGCCCTCGGTGGACGGGTTTAGCTAGCTTTGTTTTATTAATATCACCAGCAGTGGTAAAAACAAATAAATAAACGGGGATCCCAAAGGAGATGAATTTCAAATAATAGTTGATTAAGAAAAGAGGGAAGAGACCGCATAAGGCGGGTTTGAGCCAGATATGTTAGGGTTTAGGTCACGGATAGCGAACCTATCACCCGTGGGTCAGACACGGACCCACGCAACCTTTTTTATCGTCAAACCACGTCCATTTTTACAAGTTAAGCCTATTGAATTTTAAAGATGTTTAGTTTTAAAAATACTAACAATTGTAAGTTAAAAATTTTTAAACTTAACTCTGGTGCAAATGGACATTAGTACCCAACGAGCTAGTACTAAAAAAATATGAACAAAATTTGACCCACATCTCAAAAAGGTTCGCTATTCCTGGTCTAGGAAAAAGGAGGCGAAGGCAGGAGACATGGCTAATAAAATTATATTTTTATTAATATTATTAAATACGTTATATTATTTATTGGCCTCTCTCTGAAATTGTTTTTATTTTTTCTATTTCTTTATATTCTATTAATTAATATTAACTAGAAGGGTTAGAAGCAATTAAATAAAAGAAAAAAGAATTTTAGAAAAGAGTGATTTGTTTTTGAATCTAACTGTACTCTGATTGTTGCTTTCTCTCGTATAAGAAAGAGAGAGAGAGAGATTAAAAGGTACATTTCTCTCTCTTTTTAATAAAAATACTAAAATACCTTAGATCAAAGATGTTGGAGTAAGGAGGCAGAGAAGGAACAAAATATCAGAGCAGAGGAGAGGATGGCGACGGCGAGGACGTACTTATGTGTTTATGGATGAACGCCATGACACTAATTGAGACGGTGATTCAGGGCGTTTGATACAGGCAAGATGGCGCCACCACGAAATAAACCCGAATAAAACCGAACATTGACGAACTAGTGATTGTTAAGAACCGGTTTCGAATAAATTTGCTCTTCAGGGAGAGATTGTGGAAGGGGAGATAGAAAGGGGATGGGAAAGGGGTAATGATAAATAAGAAAGAGAACAACGCTACGAATCTTTCCACTTCGGCAATCTAGTTTTGTTCGAGAGTATATTAAAAACATTCAATCAGAGGTAATATACTGTATTTATATTACTTTATTAATAAAGCCAGCATAAGAGATATTATAAAAATCGAGAAAAAAATTGAAAAATCTGGTGTGACTGGTCTCACAACACACAACTTTCTTTTATTCTTCGGCAAGAGAAAGTTGTGTTCTGTGCTTGTCACACCAGATTTTTAGTGTCGACATATATTTAGATGCCAACAGTACCGTACATTCAAATTTCAAGATCTAAAATTTATAAGTATGGGAAAATATTTATATTTTGTTCTATGGCAGATTTTATTCAAATGTTTAGTTTTGGGAGCCAGAGAGAATCTAACTTTAATATCAAATTTCAACCTCATAGCTCTCTCGGTACTTGGCATATTTTGTTCACACACACAGACCATTTAGCTGGACCAACTTTTTTGGACTGAGGGATCTTCAAAACTTGTATTAGCCTCAAAATCTCGATATCTAATTTTTGACTCGATCGCAATAATTATAAGGGATGAGAATAAGAGAAAGTAATCCCTTATTGGATGAAATGAAATAATTATGTTGATATTATTTAACTTTTTTGGGCAAGTGGTTGAAAGTGGCGCCATTTGAAGGGCTCTCATTTTTTTAAAATTTTATATTATTCTAAATAAAATTTATCAAAATATATCTACGAGTATAAAAACTGTACAAATTTAAACAATTAATTTAATTAAATATCTTTTGGCCTAATTAGAGTACCTTTGTAAGTAAATTTTAAGAAAAAAAAAGATTGCCTCCCCTCCCCCCTTGAAAAAGTTGAAATGATGCCACTGGTTGTTGACAACGAAGGCAAAATAACATTTTGTTCATGGAATAGAGAGCCGGGCGCCCAGTGCATTAAATGCTTATACAACCAATTTTCCAAAAGAGGGTTGATAACAGTATAACTCAAAGGAAAATTGAAATTAAAATATATTTGCAAAAAATGAATGTTCATATCTTCGGTGATTTTACAAAACCTCGTAAGTCCAATATTTTTTGTTACCATGCGAAACATTTCTCTTATCTTTCCTATGAAGTACAGGGGAAAAGTGGTCTTCAGAAGATTTCAATGGCAAAATGAGAATATACATTTTAAAGAGTACCTAAAAAATAATTGATTTTTGAATTTTAATCAAAATCGTTCGAGCAATTTTGAGAAAATAAAAAAAAGTGAAAAAGTACATCAGTAAAGTACTAGTAGTAGTACTCTGGCCGATTTTGTTCAAAGGCTTCGTGTCACGTCCCCCGGGGGCACCTAACTTAAATATAAAATTTCATCCTTCCTAACTTTTCGTTTTTGAGATATTTTGTTCACAGACAGACCATGTCACGAAAACAACTTTTTTGGATTCAGAGGATCCCAAAACGTGTATATCCATCAAAATCTCGACATCGAATTTTTGACAGTCTGTATATATTAACATATATAGGTAAGAGAAAGTAAAAAATTGATAATTTAAGAGATATTTTCTTTTTTCCTTTTTATTTTTAAAGACCACTTGATCCGACCGTGTGCCTAGGAATAGGAATAATAAATACAGCAAAACAACACTCTGATCAATTGAGGTCAAGTCTAGTCCGCCCTAGTGCGCATTTAGCTTTAACCATCTGTTAGGAATTAATAAAGAAAGAGATCTCGGTGTGTGACACTTAAAAATTTGAAATTAATCATCCGAAACGGGTGAATTAAAAAAGTCGCGAATCGAAATGGTCCATTCCGTCTCGAGATAGATGCAAGGAAGAAAATCTCGATCTTTTTCTTCCATCCGGGCAACTATTTTTAGTGGGGCTTTGATATTTATGACTTCTTCAAAGCTCCGGAATTGAATCTTTTTTCTATCTAAAAAAACATCAATAAATAAGTTGGTTGGCTTGATAGGATTCCTTTTTTTTTTCTATTTATTATTATTATTTTTAATTCGATCGAGATGTATTTATTGTTTGGGAAGTAAAAAATAAAACAAAATATAGAAAGACAAAATTAATTACTTTTTAAGACATTTATCTCCCAAAAGAAAGTATCATTTGGGTTTAACTTGAAAGATTTATGAGCAATTTCTTTTTTTATCTATTGTTTCTTGATTCTTATACCAAATGGGTTATAAAATGAAATTTTCAAATTCAAATTTGTTTACATCTTTTATTCGTCTAGTAATATAAAAATAACTAAGTTAGTGGAACTGGTGTGGACCACAGCAATGATTATGCAACTTATTATGTGAGTTTTTAATTATAGACCACATGTTATTAATTATTTATTAAAAATATAATTACTGTACAACGTTTCGACTGCTTATTCTGCACCATCTATGTTAAAAAATTAAATTCAAAAAGACTTATTGTACCATCATGCTTTTTATGTAAATACTTGCTTTGATCATTGTGTCTAACTTCTTGGGAATGAGTGTAGATTGTGCTGAAGATTGTGTCTAACTTCATAGGAATGACTGTAGATGGCACTGGCGTCGTGTATAAAATGCACTGTCCCTTAGAGGTTAGTTCACTTGAGTAGGAGCAATTGTTCATTACTTGAAAACGACTGCAGAATAAGCAGTCGAAACGTTTTACAGTATTTATATTTTTTAATAAATAATTAATATCAAATGTGGTCTATAATTAAAAACTTCCATAATAATAGTAATACAAACCACAAAAGTATTTAACTAATTGTTATAATTTTTACTTTCTCTTATTTTAAAGTATTTTTCAAAGGCCTTGTCTTTATTTTGTGCAATATATACAATTTTTTCGCTACAGTTGTTGAAATAATATTTAAGTCAGATAGTAATCAAAATATAATAGCCAAAAAAAAAAAACTATGTATTCTTTCAAGTTCAAAGAGTTTGTAAATTGGCAACCTGTTTGGTCTGTGTGAGGTCAAAGAGGCTTGCCTTATGGCCCCTTAAAAGAATGCAATGGATTGTTTTTAAAGTGTATTTTGGCCGATCAACAAATCGCTTGTTTTCGTAGGGCAAATGTTGCATTCCTTTCCTCTACTTATCAAGATCTCGCCAATTAATTGCCAAATTTTTTTTCACATCAATTTATTCGGATAAACAAACAAAAAAAAAAAAAAATGTCACTATCTCAAAATCATTAAAAAACCAAAACAAGTCATTTGTTTATCTCTTTAGTTTTACTCGAAAAAATACGCGCTATCTAACGAAATGTTATATTGTATGGATTTTATATATAAGTAATTTATTCAAATAATAAATATGATATAGTTATCTAAAATATATGCTAATAAATATAAATACAAAAAATTATTAAATGTTTTCAAAATTTGGAAGATAATAATTTAATGCAAGCTGTCATTCTGATAAGTGATATTGATATACTGTATGTAAAATGAGATAGTGATAGAGGTATAGTTGACGATATTTATATTAAAATCTTAAGCATATTCCTCTCTATTAATTTTACTTTTTACTTTAAATATGAAAGTAAAGTAGATATCAAATTACTTGCCATTGAAGTGAATAGATAGATGATGATTGATATCCAAGTACCCCATATGTGATGAAATTCCAATGGAAACTGAAAAGAAAAAGAGATTTATATTAGTCAGGAAAAGAGAATATTTAATGCAATCTTAAAATGACAATGAGATAACTTTGTTTAAATATTTTTAAAGTTAAGATAAAAGAATATATGAATGCCAAATCATTTTTATAAGAGATAAATTATCATTTAAATAATTTAATTAATTCTTTTATTTAGTGATAAAATAAATTTCTTTATTCTAATGAAAATAAAAATTAATTTATTTCACATTTATCTATATCCTGGGACTGTGTTTAACCCTCTCCCCTCCTAAAGCCTCTATAAAATATATACCTGAGTAAAAATGATCGAGGAATCCACACGCCCGCAGCTAGTCTGCATAGTGAACCTTGAGGAATACAACACAGGGGATATACACGTCCACACCAGGGACACACATGGATACACATGCTCGTACCAGGCACACACATTTTTCTACTGGTCACTTTCGATTTACAGTATGTGTCCCTGGTGCGTGCGTGTGGATCCCTTTGTGTCCCTGGTGTGGACCTGTAAATAGCTGGGCATACACGGAGAGGTAGAACTGTCGGTTTTGACCGGGGCGGTCCAATCTGTCGGGTCGATCCGCCACGGTTAAAACCGTCATTATCAATTTCGTTTAAGAAAACGGAGAGTTTGATCTGTCGGGTTGGACCGGGGCGGACCAGTCTGCCGGGCCGGCTAAAACCGCCACGGTTAAAACCGTCATCACTCACAAACGTAAAGGAAAAACCCGCAGATAAACCCGTATAGTTGGCCCGCCACGGGCCAAACCGTACGTGTATGGGCAAATTCTTTGGACCGCGGCAGTTTTAACCATGGATTTGACCAAATCCGTGGACTTTCGTCTTGACGAAAGTTTTGCCTGCCGACTAGACAGATCAAGTCAAGAAGCCATTGGAATTTCAAAGAAAAATGGAAATAGAAAATTATTTAAAAAAAAAAGTAATTAATCCTTTCTTCTCCTTTAAATAAAATCTTTAATTAAAATAAAAATAAATTGAATTCCAAATTTAATATAATTTTTCCTTTTTTATCTCTTTTTTTAAATAAATTATCTTTATATGTAATTTTTAACTTTCCCACTAACCAAAGGTTGGGCAGGTAAAGTTAATGCCATTGTAAAAAAAATCGAAATTTTTCTGAAGCTGCCAAAATGCGATTTAAGGTCCCCTGAAACCTTTTAAGTCCGATGTCTGTGTGTATGTCTGTGGTATTTTGCACACATAAACTAGAGGTAAAGGTCAAGAACTGAAAAGCTTTTGGTAAACATTGGACCATTAGGGGGCGCTCTAGAGGGAGGGCCAATATTTTTTTTCTTACATAACCTATAATTTTTTTTGTATATTTAGAAACTAGACTTTCTCCCGAGTAAAATGATATATAATATTTGTATCCTAATTTGCCATGACCTTAAATGTCGTGACCTTAAATGATATTTAAAAAAAAATAATAATAATAAATTTGTTTTTGTGAATGGTGATTAACTAAAATATTTTTGAACATATTAATAGCTTAATTAATTAATAGGAGGGAGGGGTAACTTATTTTCTTTAAATGGTCAAAAAAATAAATTTGTAAAAAAAATTTTGAAGTAACATGTCCTCCCCTAACCCCTCCAAAAATCGCGACTTAAAGAGATGGTCGGGGGCGGTCAAAACTGTCGCTTGTCCACTAACGAAAAGATCAGACCGTGAGTTCGGACCGCAGTCAAATCTGTTAGATTGATGCGTGGCGGTCAAAACTGTCGCTTGCTCGCCCACTAACGAAAAGATCGGACCGTGAGTTTGGACCGCGGTCAAATCTGTTAGATTGATCCGTGGCGGTCAAAACTGGCGCGTGCTCGCCCACTAACGTAAAGATAAATCCGTGCGTTTGGACCGGCACGGTCAAAACCGACGGTTCTACCTCTCCGTGTACGCCCAGCTAATCTCTGTGTGTTCCTCAAGGTTCACTATGCAGACTAGCTGAGGGCGTGTGGATTCCTCTATCATTTTAAATCATTTTTACTCGGGTAATTATTATGTATGCAATCTTTTATTTCCCTAAGAGACATAGCCTTAATGTATATTAATAAATTATTTCTGTTTCTATTACACCCCAACACGGAATGTCAGCGGTCGTTCATAAGTCAAAAATAAATTTTTCCCTCAGAAAATGTATCCTTTTACCTTCAGACTGCATTTGCTGGACAATAATATAGGCATTTTGTATGTTTTCATCCTAAATTAGCTCACTAATTCTTCGCTTGATCTGTTGTTGAGTCAGTGTCTTGGTCTTTTATTTATTATTATAGATGGCGATGTCGTCTGTGCATAAGACTCATTCCGTTCCGTTGGCTCCAATTACCTATAAAAAGCACATAAACAATGACCTATTAATTATTTTTCAAAATACTCACACAACAAAATTACTCTTTTGAGAGAAATGGGGGAGAAATAGTGGCGCCAAATATATTTAGTGTATGCTGACCGATTGGTGAGGGCTGGGAGCTCATTATTTACTCTCATTTCCGAAAATAAATAAAACAATAAATTAAAAACATATTTTCACTCATATAATTATATATTATAAATCAATATATTGAATAGAAGTAAGACCAAGAGCCAACGAGATTGTTGTAAAGCAAGAAATGCCAACTATTTCTCTGGATGGGTGAACCAGAGGAAGAAGGGTGTTGAACGCCCGTCTGAAGTCATCGATACAAAGCATTTTTCAGGTTATACATATAACCAAAAATGTAGTGAATAATGTTTTTTTTTTTTAAATTCACTCAAAAAAATTTTTAGTTTCTGGTCTTACAAGAAAATGCGGGAAAAAGTCCACTTTTTTATTATTTGGATGCTATTAAAGATTTCGATCTTTTAAAATTGAAAAATAAACAAATCCATAAAAAATCACTATTAAAAATTTTAATGAATAAATATTTGGAAATATTTACATAAAAAGTTGTATAAAATTTTTATTAGATGTTAATGAATTCGGTCATAAAATTATCAAAATTTAATTGCGTAAAAGAAAATAACAAAACTAAATTGGAATTCAGTATGAGAAAATTTTTTATTTTATGTTAGACGAATTAAATATTATTGAAAATTTATGTCCTAGTTAGGATTAATGTATTAATCGAAGCATAACTATATGAGGAATGAGTTTTTTTTCTTTATTGGGTCCAGGGGAATGTCTAAATTTTATATTTAGGAAAAAAATTTTATATTATTTTAAATTCCTTTTAATGACGAATATAATAATTTCATTTAAGATGTTTTTAACAAAAATTAGAAAATTTTATTGGATATAGATAATAATTTGCCTATATATCTATATTTAATATAGTGTATACTCTAATCCACAATGAATTTTTTATTAAAAAAAAAAAATTCCTAAAATAAAAGACGTAAATACCCACCAGCATGGTTAAAAGAACAAATATTTTATTTAGAAAAAAAAGTAATAGGTCTATCTATATTAATTTGTTTGAAGTTGAGCAAAATAGGGTCAGGACTTTAGTAATATTATAGAATAAATGCATTATCAAAAAAATAATTTTACGAGAGGTTGGATAATAATAAGATTATAAGATAAATATGTAAAATATAAAAGAAATTGAAAATACTACTTCCGAAGGGAGGGGGAAAAAAAAAAAAAAAAAAAAAAAAAAAAAAATACTACTTACTTAATAATAAAGTTTTTGTGGAATCTTAAAATATCGATGACTATTGTTGTCTAATAGAAGAAGGGTGATTGTGAAGATAGCGTTGATTGATCAAAAAAGTGATTGTTGGCAGCTACCGGGATTCTATTATACCTAAAAAAAAAAAAAATTGAAAATTATATAATACACGTTATAGATGACTACTTAATTAATAATTAAAATTAATCAAATGAATAAATTCAATTCCGATGTCAAAAATTTTTAATTAAGAATAAAAAGATGAAAGATTTAATAATAATAATAATAATATTGTAGTTATTGTAGCTAGCTTCCGAATGGGTTTTCAATAGGAATTTGAATGAAAAATATAAAATTTTACTCGTTTAGAAAGATAAAAGAATTTTTAAAATAACTGTTCTCTAGGAAAATTATGAATGCAATGGAATTTTTTATTGAAAATAAATCTGAAATGAGTCACAGCCACCTGAGAAGACTTCCTGGCGTCTCTGCATTTATTTATGCCTCAAGATTATAGTCTGTTTCCTTTGCACAGTTAAAATTTAATATTCACAAATGCTTTTGAAAATGAAAAAAATCTCGTGTGAAAGGCGGCACAGCACACAACCTTACCTTGCTAATCGAAAGTTGTGTTCTGTGCTTGTTACACCAGATTTTTTGTGACGACATATATTTAGTTTCCGACAGAACGGTGCATTTGAATTCAAGATGTAAAATGTATAAGTATGGGAAATATTTATTTATATTTTGTTGTCATGTTTGTTATCATCTCCCATCTTTCATATAAAGTACAGGAGTAAAGTGTTCTTCATAAGATTTCAATGGCAAAATGAGAATATACATTTTAAAGAGCATCTAAAAAATAATTGATTTTTGAATTTTAATTAAAATCGTTGGAGTGAATTTTGAGAAAATCGAAAAAAAAAAAAACTAAAAAAGTGAATCAGTAAAGTCTAGTAATCTATAGCCGATTTTGTTCAAAAGCTTCGTGTCACGCTCCAGGAGGATACCTAACTGAAATTCAAAATTTCACCCTCATAGCTCTTTTCTTTCTTGAGATATTTTGTTCACAGACACATAAACACACGTAAAAATGGATGAAAAAAAAACAATTATATTTTAAAATTTTAATAAGACAATTAAATCTTTTCGTGGCTATTTTTGTTACTTTGGTATCGGCCTAAGAAACGAAAATTTCAGCGGTAACAATCATAGGCGCCGGAACTGGGGGGGGGCAAGGGACATTGCCCCCCCCCTGGCATCCTACAGGGGGGACAGAGGGGGGCAAAATTTCTTCTTTTATTTCATTTATTATTAAAAATTATATATTTTTACTTTTGAAAAATAAAATCTTCTAAATTAAAAGAGTAAGAAATTCATTTTTTTCCAAATTTTTTCCAAAAATTTTTGAAAAATCACTACCAAATTTTTTAAAATTTTAATTTTATTAAAATTGTGATTTTATTTAAAATTTTTAAAGTTTTATAGTAGATTTGTTTTTGTTTTATACTATTTGAACATATTAAATTATTTTAATTTTCTAAAAAAATTTTTTTGCCCCCCCCTGATTCAAATTCGTTCCGGCGCCCCTGGTAACAATACATTAGAAAAGAGTGAAAAAAGACAGATATTTTGAAGCTAAAATTCATGACTTAACCACGTGGTCTTCTAAATGAATTTAAATATTTAATTATCCAAATTTTTAACTGAAATTTCAATAGAAATAATTCTTTTGAAGTCTGATGAGGAAAAAATAATCTAAAAAAAAATCGAATGCGTGATCGGATGTCACAAGATTTCCTAAAATATAATTTTACAGACATGTGCAAATTTTATATATAGATTTTTTTTTTTTTTTAATTTCTAAAATTAAATCATTAATATTTCCTTCCCTATAATCCATGAGCTGGCGACAAAAATGGGCAAGAGTTTTCTGAAGGCTAATATTTTCAGAATAGGTTGAATTTTAGTGATGGAAAGATGAAAGATACTCTAGAGTCAGTCAGCACTTCCAGTACCGCGGCCATTGGCGGGAATAAGCCGGTAAAGTTGCGGGAAGATGGTTTTTCACAAATATCTCGATAACTAAGCGGTTTTTCGCAAAAATTCATCTATACAAAAATAATCGAAATTAAATTACAAACAAAAATGGTCTAGTACATAATCACGCTAAAGTGAACGGTTTAATACCTCATGCAGTCCAGGTTGCCGATCTTCAAGGCAACTTTACAAAATCTCTAAAATTCATCAAATCCTTTTCAATATTATAGGCCTATATTTGTGACCGTCCGCATGAAAAGGTACCAAATCTTCACCGAGGTTAAAATTGAATTTTTATGCTTTCTGTACAGAAGACATCCTGTTGAGCAAGCCGGTATTTTTAGAAATTTTTTATCATTTTTTGTTTGGAAGATATGAATTTTTAAAATTTTGGTTATGAAAAACCTAGTTTTGAGGAAAATGAGTAGAATATATTTTTGATATAAACTACATCGATTCTGATGAATCAAATATTTCATCATATTCGTCATTTCGGAATCGGAACCAGTATTAAAAAAAAATCGATTTTTTAAACTTTTTTAGTATATCGATCTCCTGAAAATTTAGCTTTCTGGTGGATGGTCACATTTTTATTTTTTATTTTCTAAAAAATTATTTTACTGTATTTTGCATTTTTTTTTATAGAAAATTTTGTTTTAAATTTCTTTCCGCACTCAATTAAGAATTTCCGGTTGTTGTTAATAATTTGCAAATGAAGCAATGCCTTTTGTGAGCAATTTATGTGACAGACAAGAGAGATAAAAAAAAAATAAGAATATAATTTATTTAGGTAAGAATTTGATCTAATTTGTTTCATTATTATCGTACTTTGTTGCATTTTTTTTATATTTTATTTATTTATGATAGTCAACAAGATCATAAATTTTTTATAAAATAAATAATTAAAGAACATATAAATTACATGAAAAAGACTGGGTGACTAAGCGTATTGTGATAATATATATAAATCGAAAAAATCAATAAAAATTAATATTTTAATATACAGTAATTGGTTAATTCATTTGGCCTTTTTCTTCAATTAAGGGGCGAGTCTCGAAAAGTCAGTTACTCTGGCAAGAGATGGCGTTAGTTCTGCCCATAGCAAGGGCGGATCCATATGTGTTTGGGGGGGGGGGGGTAATTTGGAGTGACTCGTCGCACAGCACACAATTTTTTTCTTAATTTCAGTAATTTAAAGGCGCATTCTGTACTTGTTTGCCAGAATATAAAAACAAATCAAATTTTTA
The DNA here is from genome assembly GCA_023213315.1 of Euborellia annulipes. Lineage (NCBI taxonomy): Eukaryota > Metazoa > Arthropoda > Insecta > Dermaptera > Anisolabididae > Euborellia > Euborellia annulipes. The sequence continues at coordinate 92,811 of JAKCPI010017990.1, read as the reverse complement.
AGTATTAATTTTTAAAATTTTACGTGAAAAATAAATTTTTTTGCAAAAAAAAGGTATTTTTTCAAATCACGGGAGGGGGGTAATTACCCCCTTTACCCCCCCCCTCCCTTGTATCCGCCCTTGGCCCATAGGGAAACAAGCATTTTAGTCTATTTCATTTGAAAAGTTCCAGCAAATTAATTAAAGGCAAAAAATTAATTATTCATTAACACAATGATTACTAATTTAATTATCTATAAGATATAGACCGTATTTTTTTAAAAAATATCTTTTATTTAAAGTGATTAATCTAAAAAATTTTTTTTTTTTTTTTTTCGAAAATCAAAAAAAGGGCTTTTATAAGTTGCAGATATTTTAAATAGCTTTAATTTAAAAAAAAAATTGAGACCAATAGCTTCAAAATATTGGCAGCTGGAACCTCTCAAAATCAGTCAGCACCTCATGATGCCCACCTTAGTATTATATTTAATTTTTAATTTTTTTTTTTTTTTTTTTACTCCCCATTAATTTCTTTTTCCTGGGAGAGAAGGAACGGGGAGGGGGGAGTGCAAAACTAATTATGATAGTTATTGAGTGCTCGTAAATAGTGAATGATCACTATCAATTATTATTATTTTTTTTTTTATATATAAATTATTTAGCCCATGCAAATTAATGATTCTCCTATCTATAATTTTTACCCATTTATTGCATCACATGAAATGTCCTTGAGAATAGCAAACGAATTTCATGCTTCATAATGATTTAAATTGCATTTTTCCAAAGTTTGCAGATTTTTTTTTTTATTTTGTGCGTTATAAGAACAAATAAAAATCTATTTAAAGAAAGCGTCAATTACTCAAGTATCATGTCTGGACGTTTCTTTTGTTAGTAATTTTTTTTTTTATCCATTTGCTATGATGACTTTCATTCCCCTTTATATTGGTTTTATTAGAGTCATGATGGTAGACAGAAAAAACAAAAAAAAAAATTAAAAGAGTACCAAATCAAGAGAAAAAAAATTATTCAATAGAGATGGATTATCGTAGGTCATGGCAGGGCCGGCGCAAGCTATTCTGCCGCCCTAGGCAAGATATTATTTTTGCGCCCCCCCAAAAAAAAAAAACTTTATAAAAATTTAATTTGCCGCCCCCTCCTTAAAATTTTCCCTGATCTCAAAAATTTTTCTGCGAAAATTTGTTTTTTTTTTTCGCGGAACCAAAATTTTTTTCCGTCCGGAAAATTTTATTACCTTTTTTTAGAGACTCAAAATTTTTGCCGCCCGCGGAACCAAAATTTTTTCCCGGGTGCCGTGGGACCTAATTTTTTCGGGTGCCGCTTGCGGAACCAAAATTTTTTTTTTATTTTTACATTTTTGCCGCCCTCTCCAGGATGCCGCCCTAGGCGGCCGCCTAGTTTGCCTAGTAGACGCGCCGCCCCTGGGTCATGGTTGAGTTCGTCTCAATATAGACTGCAGCGTGATAAAATCCCATAACCACACATAATTTTACAAAAAAAAAAAAATCAATAAGATCAATTCAGAATTAAAAAAAAATAATAGAATATATTTTATTTAAAAGTTATTAGAAATATTTAAGTTATTGGAGTTACGCGGATTATGATATTTATACATGCAATTTTAGAAATGATTCTCTTTGAATGAATCTAAAATTTTAAATAAATATAGAACTTTTTTATTATTTAAGGGGGAACGGGAGCGAAGTGGATACGCATGTTTTTCTCGATAATATGGCGTAGTGTGTCATAAAAAGTATGCCCAAAAATCAAGTAATTCAAAAATTTTCCAAGAGATGTCAGAATGGTAGCTAATAATATTTAATACATTTGGTTGATTTTCATTGATCTTTTAACATTAAATACTTTATAAATGTTATTATATATTATGTATTTTTTATAAAAGCATAAAAATATATAAATATAGGCCAGATATAGGCTAATAATGTCTGTTAGACAAGCCCGCCATCTATTGCAAGAATGCTGAACTAATTTGACAGTTGGTTTTTAAATAAATCATCTAAGCTTATTTTAAAAATATCTTAATTAATATGTGATTAATAATAAAGGGCCGGCGCAAGCTATTCTGCGGCCCTAGGCAAGATATTTTTTTTGCGCCCCCCCAAAAAAAAAAACTTTAAAAATTTAATTTGCCGCCCCCTCCTTAAAATTTTCCTGATCTCAAAAATTTTTCTGCGAAAATTTTTTTTTTTTTCGCGGAACCAAAATTTTTTTCCGTCCGGAAAATTTTATTACCGGAACCAAAATTTTTTCCCGTGTGCCACCCGCGGAACCTAATTTTTTCGGGTGCCGCTTGCGGAACCAAAATTTTTTTTTATTTTTACATTTTTGCCGCCCTCTCCAGGTTGCCGCCCTAGGCGGCCGCCTAGTTTGCCTAGTGGACGCGCCGCCCCTGGGTCATGGTTGAGTTCGTCTCAATATAGACTGCAGCGTGATAAAATCCCATAACCACACATAATTTTACAAAAAAAAAAAAAATCAATAAGATCAATTCAGAATTAACAAAAAATAATAGAATATATTTTATTTAAAAGTTATTAGAAATATTTAAGTTATTGGAGTTACGCGGATTATGATATTTATACATGCAATTTTAGAAATGATTCTCTTTGAATGAATCTAAAATTTTAAATAAATACAGAACTTTTTTATTATTTAAGGGGGGAACGGGAGCGACGTGGATACGCATGTTTTTCTCGATAATATGGCGTAGTGTGTCATAAAAAGTATGCCCAAAAATCAAGTAATTCAAAAAATTTTCCAAGAGATGTCAGAATGGTAGCTAATAATATTTAATACATTTGGTTGATTTTCATTGATCTTTTAGCATTAAATACTTTATAAATGTTATTATATATTATGTATTTTTTATAAAAGCATAAAAATATATAAATATAGGCCAGATATAGGCTAATAATGTCTGTTAGACAAGCCCGCCATCTATTGCAAGAATGCTGAACTAATTTGACAGTTGGTTTTTGAATAAATCATCTAAGCTTATTTTAAAAATTTCTTAATTAATATGTGATTAATAATAACAATAAATTCATTTTTAAATTTAAAAAAAATTAAAGATTATTGGGACTGATTGTTTTTTTATATTTGCTTGATAACAAAAAAATTAATTACGATAATTTTTTAATAAGTCATTAAAAAAATTATAGCTCGATGTCCCAATAATCTCTTAAGAATTTAATTCATTTAAAAAAAAAGAAAGTTGTGTCAGCGCAAGTCACACCAGATTTTTCTCAATTAAAAAAAAAAAGTTAGATGTACAGTATATAATAGAAAATATCTTATTGAAATGATTCTATATAATTTAATTGATAAAAAAAAAACTTTTAAAGTAATTATATAATTTCAAAAGAAATTTGACACGGTAAATTTTTAAGAAGAAAATGGCTCTTGACCGGCCCCATGGTCATTGTCCCTTTGAGTTCTGAATCGGTTGTACTAGGTCATGATTGGCATCCCGTTCTTCCACCCACATCGTCATCTAAATTTACTCTGCACAGGTTCCCTTCACACCTACAGCTGACGGCTATTTATTGTCAGCCGGCCAAACAGATCATCTTAAAACAGAACCAATTTTCAGAAATTCCCTGTCGACCAAACTATATTTACCCCATACTCTTTTTTTTACGAAATTTACTTTGACATTAAATTTTTTAAACTTCATTATCTATCACTCTTATTTTTTTTTTTTTTTTTTTAATCTCATCTTTGGCGTAAAAAAAAAGAACTCTATCCGGACACGCTATTAGAGGCACTATAAAGGCCAACTGGCAATGCACTCTTGACAGAGCTTTTAACGCTAATATGATTTCATAGAAAAACAATTAACGTAGATGGATAGTTTTCTTGGCTGTCATCGTATGTCTGTATGTCTGCGAATGACGTGCAGTTTATGATCGTCCATCGTGCCCAAGGACGCGATCTTCCCGGAAATGTAAAAAAGAAGGAACAGATATGTGGGCCCCAACAAAGTATAAACAACCCTCTCATCCTTGGCTCTTCCCCGCCCTTATGAAGACATTTTAAATTAAAAACCAATACTCACTGTTTCCAGCAAGACTATCGATGGGTTAGGAAAAGAATAAAATATTTACTTTCTATTACCCAATATATGAAATATATATAGAGAGAGGAAGTATTGCGATCATGTCAAAAATTCCCCCTTGAGGACTGAAAATAAGCTTTTTAGTAAAATCGGCCAAAAAGTACTAGTACTTTACTGATGTACTTTTTCAATTTTTTTTTCGATTTTTTCAAAATTCGCTCCAACGATTTTGATTAAAATTCAAAAATCAATTATTTTTTATATGCTCTTTAAAATGTATCATCCTGGAAATTTATTGAAGCACATTTTACTCTTGTACTTTATAGGAAAGATTTTAGATTTTTCAAATTCATTTTCCGGCTCTTCCTTCCATAGATCTAATGTTAAATCTCTAAAGGGGTTTGCATGTCAATTTCTATTCAAAAGGGGGTCCCTTTGAGACTTTTTACATATTTAAAAAAAACTTTTCCAATTCTTATGTAATTTTTCATTTATTTAAGATTCTCAATATCCAAATATGAAATTAAAATTTTGAAAAATATATATAAAATTTCAGCCTCATAGCTCAATTCCTTCATTCTCCCCACACCACACACACACACACACACTCTCTCTCTCTCTCTCTCAAATTGACACACACACACAGACAGACAGACCATGTCGCGAAAACCACTTTCTTGGATTCAGGGGACCTCAAAATGTGTATATCCATCAAAATCTCGACATCGAATTTTTGACATGAATCCAATACTTTCTCTCTCTCTCTCTCTCTCTCTCTCTCTCAAATATATATATATATATATATATATGTAAGAGCAAAGTAAAAAAAGGGACGAGAATAATTTATTTACTACCTCAAGGTAAATTTAAAAGGTCCCGTTGACCTAATTATTAATACTTTAGGTCAGCTTGAGAAAAATTTTTACGTTGGTTCATTTCTAAGGGAAGTTAATTAAGAATTGGGTTAGATTCTTGGGCTTTCTTCAGTCACCAAAAATCTCGGTGTGGAATGCATGTCATATGTCTATATGTCTTAGGTCCAGAGGTACCTTTTTAAGATTTCTAAAAAAATTTTGCCCATTGAATTTTATTATTTAAACCTGTTCTAAGACTGAGAAACATTAGTATTATATAGCTGAAAGAACGTCTTTAAGGTGACTCCTCTTTTATTTTCATTCTAGTTACATTGAGTTTTTCTAGCAATATATTCAGAATAAATTGTAGATGTAATAAAGTGATTAACGACAAGTATAGTTATAAACGCACCATATATGTGGGCGGATTATAAATATTTTACATTTCAACAGGTATACAATCTTGTTATTGCGAATTTTCTAAATAATATTAAACATTTTGACTAATGTTATCCAAAACAAAATAAAGAATATTGCTAAAAGTTATGATAAAATTATTGAATTTTTGCATCCCCTTCCGAGCCAAAATTCTGGGGGTACAGCATCTCACCTTACTCTAACTCACTTATTTTTACTTTCTCTTACCGCTATTTATGTTAATATATATATATATATATATATATAAAAAGAAAGTATTGGATTCATGTCAAAAATTCGATGTCGAGATTTTGATGGATACACACGTTTTGAGGTTCCCTGAATCCAAAAAAGTGGTTTTCGCGACATGGTCTGCCTGTATATGAACAAAATATCTCAAGAACGAAAAGAGCTAGCATGTTGAAATTTTATATTCAAGTTAGGCCCTTCCCTGGGACGTAGCACGAAGCTTTTGATCAAAATCGGCCAAAGAGTACTAGTACTGATGTACTTTTGTTGCAACGATTTTGATTAAAATTCAAAAATCAATTATTTTTTAGATGCTCTCATTTTGACATTGAAATCTTCGGAAGATCACTTTACTCTTGTACTCCATAGAAAAGATAGAAGAAATGGTTGCCATGGTAACAAAATATAAATATTTCCCCATACTTAGAAATTTTACATCTTGAATTCGAATATATCGGCGGAAACTAAATATATGTCGACACGAAAAATCTGGTATGACAAGCACAGGACACAACTTTCGAATACTGAAGGTAAGAGAAAGTTGTCTGCTGTGCGACCAGTCACACCAGATTTTTATCCCTATAAAGAATGAATGATGGAAATTTAATTAAATGATATTTCAAAATTTTTTCATATGATTACCTGAAAAAAACTGAATGGGATTTTTGACTGTTTCTTACAGTTTTTTAATCGCTGAAACTGGGAAAAATATCTAAAACATTCCATCACGTCAGGTTTTTTCGTAAAACGCATATTAAGACACCTTAAATTGTGATTTCTTAATGGAATAATAATTTTCTTGGGATTATATTTGAGTGAGATCTCATTTACTTCCCCCAGAAAATGATTTAAGGTAGATTCGCACCTGAATCATTTTCCACTCAGGATTATTAACATCTACCAAGAATAAATTATTTATTTGCTAATAAAAATGTTTATATCATTCTATTGATTCAGCTACACAATTTTTTTTTTTTTTTTTTTTTAGTCACAAATAAAATTAATTCAATTAATATAAGAAGTTCCATTAACAACAGCAAAAACAACACAAGCACAAGTTCACTTATACTGTAATTAAATGATAGAAATTAAATAAACAAGTTTTAGAAATTTTTCAAAACTTTTTTTTTAGAATTATACGAGTTTTAATTTAACAATTTAAATGCGAAGAGTGTTTAAAGTTAAATTTTAATGTATATCAGCCTGTACGTAATGATGATATACCTTTTAATAAATTTCAAAAAATTCGAAGTATATTTTATCAAATATCTCAAAAACTATTTAATATTTCGAAAAATTAATTGGTTTTTGAAAAGTAGTAAAAGAATTTGTAATCAAAATTTTAAAATTTGGAAATTTTTTTTTTGGAAAATTCTACAAAACTCTTCAAGTAAACTGCCCAAGGGCGTATATAGAAATTTTTTTCGGGGGGGGAGCCTGAACTCAAAAATTATTCTGTGGAAAATTTTTTTTTAAGAAACTAAATTTTTTGCGGAACATTTCTTTCTTTTGCTGAACCAAAGTTTTCCATTCTGCGGAAAAATTTGTTACTTCGTATGAACAAGTAAAATTTATACTGCTATAAACTGCATAAACAACTCATGTTCTAATTCATACTACGGTCAACTCTATTAGAAATGTCTCTTCTTGAGGAAGGGAACGAGAACCCCCCTGGGGAGGGGGGCAGCAGCCTTATGAAGCTCAACTCCCGAGTAACCACAATGTGTCAGATGAGTGGAGACAAAAAATTATAATAAAATAAAAAATTACAAATTAATGTGCAAAGAGACTCTCGTCTCACCTTACTTTAATATCGAATATTAAAATTCTTTTTTTTTTATATATAAATATTTACGATGGTACTAAAATTGATTATCTATGAATATTTTTCAGCTATCTTCAAATTAACTCACCAAATATAAAAAATAAATATTACTTAATATGACTCAATTATTTTACCAAGCAAATGGATTTAAATATGAAAATTCAGATATATAATAATTAAATAAAATTATTCAAAAAAAAAAAAAAAATTCTAAAATATATTAAAAATAAAATAAAAAAAATATTATTAAATATCTTCATGATATTCAATTAGATATTTTATTATATGGATTAGAATGTACATTGATAATATTTTTTCTTTATTAAAACTTGTTTAATTTTTTTCAAGTCACTTGAAAATTACTTTATTTATTGAAAGCAATTCAAAAAAATGATTCCTTCATTTCAGTCGTAAAATTAATATTTTTATTAAAATTAATTAATATATATAAAATTAAATTTAATAGATTAAGTTTTTTTTTTTTTTTTTTAATTATATAAGAAAAAAAATAGGTGATGGAAAATTTGTTTTGATATCTAGATATTTTTTTATATTAAAAATAATTCAATATTACGGGTCTGGGTTATTTAATAAGAAAGTTTACATTCCTTATTAAGAAAATGTTTTTCTTAGATTATAATTGAATTTTTTTTAATAATATAAAGGATTAATTAAATAGTGGTCCGTAGCTTTTTTTCTAATAAATTTAAATGCTGTATTGCAATGGTGGAGGGGGTTATCCGCCTCAAGAGACAAGGGGTATCACATATCATCAACTGACCAATTTTAGTGATTTAAACAAATTTAATTATAAATATGGCGGCTCGCTCGTGTAGCGGGCTAGGGTGTCGGCTTAATCTTGTTCAAATCCTGGGCTTGCGGGATTTTTTCATTAATTAAAAATATTTATAAAAATCAGTATAACCTTTCTTAACCGGCCAAGTCAGGATGGCCGGATAACCGTTTGGCTGGTTAATCCGAGGTTTAGGTTAAAAATTGATTTTCATTCAAAAAGAACTTACAAATTTAATCAGGTGTCATTAATAAACAACAAATAAAACTACAACACATTTTATTCTGTAAATATTTAGCCTAATTACCAGCCTTTGAGGGCGGGTGAGGGGGGGGGGGGGGCAAAGTTCAACTGGGGTGCCGTTTTTCGTTCGATCTTTTTTAGTAGGCTATACAAATCTCATTCGACCTTTTTTTTAGTATTCGAATTTCGTTTGAGCTTTTTTTGTATTTGTCTCCGGATTTTGTTATATATGAAATTTCAAAATCTGGTGTGACTGGCGCACAGCACGCAACTTTCTCTTACCTTCGGTAATCAAAAGTTGTGTTCTGTGCTTGTCACACCAGATTTTTTGTGTCGACATGTATTTAGTTTCCGACAGTAGGGTACAATTGAATTCAAGATGTAAAATTTATAAGTATGGCAAAATATTTATATTTTGTTACCATGGCAACCATTTCTCCTATCTTTTCTATGGAGTACAAGAGTAAAGTGGTCTACAGAAGATTTCAATCACAAAATGAGAATATACATTTTATTGAAGATCTAAAAAATAATTGATTTTTGAATTTAAAAAAAAATCGTTGGAGCAAATTTTGAGAAAATCGAAAAAAACTGAAAAAGTGCATCAGTAAAGTACTAGTACTCTTTGGTCGATTTTGTTCAAAACTTGTTCAAAGCTTCATGTCACGTCCCATGGGGGTGCCTAACTTAAATATAAAATTTCAACCTCCTAGCTCTTTTCGTTCTTGAGATATTTTGTTCACAGACAGACACACACAGACAGATCATGTCGCGAAAACCACTTTTTTGGATTCAGGGGACCTCAAAACGTGAAGATCCATCAAAATCTCGACATCGAATTTTTGACATGAATCCAATACTTTCTCTCTATATATATATATTACATATATACATAGGTAAGAGAAAGTAAAAAAAAAACCAAAGATTTTTAAAAGCTGGAAATTTCGGGAAAAATTAGCTATGAAATCAGCATTATTGCAAAAAGGGAGTAACAACAATATTAGTAAAATTAGGTTAAATCAGAATAAAGAGAATTTAAAACCCTTTTAAAACCGCGAAAGAATTTTTAAAAAATAATGTTTCTTTAAAAAACAATTTTCAATTTGTTTTCTTAAGGCGGCTACACACGTAACTGCAAACTTGACAAGCATGCAATCATTTTGTACAAGCAAACAATAATTCTTGCGCAAAATTCTCCTACACAAGCTACAGTTTGCTTGTACAAAAAGAATGCACGTGTGTGCTTGTCAAGTTTGCAGTTACGAGTGTAGCCGCCTTTACTAAAATGTGGCAACTTTTCCGGACAAAAAACTAATTGTTACCGGACAGAGTAGGTATAACTTTTTTAGCTTTTCATATTTCGAGAATTTATAATTTTTTTTTTAAGTAAGTATAGGGGTAACATTATTATTTCCGCCCCGGGTGACATCCACTCTAGCCCTGCCACTGCTGGATTGTATAACGACCAAAACTAATAAAACCACCAGTGTTCCCACTTAGTTATAAAAAAAATTGTTGATAATTAAACATGTTAGTAAATTTTAAATTTCACCACCGACCCGCGGGATTAATATAGTAGAGAAAAGAAGATGAAATAAATTTGAAATAATCTCCTTCCTCCTAATATTTAATTAATTGTAAAATAGAGTCTCTGATGAAGGGATAGTCTGATCCGAAATTTGACTTTCCCATCCAGCTGTTATGTCTCCTGTTGTCAGGGCTATAAATAATCAATCTTCAGGTTTATTTAATGTTTTTTCTCAGTGTCCTTTACGTAATGGCGGAAATGGGTTGCATAATGGCATCCCTTAAAACCCCCGCTTATCGAATTTGACTTTCGTGGTTGATTTATAAATTTAGAAGACACATCTGACATAATCCCACCGGGATAGAAATACAGTGACATTGCTGAGTATCGCCAAGTTTATTTTTAAAGTTTATTTAGGAAAAATTTGAAATAAATACAACAAGGTGAAGAATAATAAAAAATGAAATGGTAATTTCATTTGATCAACGTATAGAATTTCCTATTATTTATCGCCAAAGAAAACAATTTTATAAGCTTTTAAATCAATAAAATTAATTTGAAAAGTAAATCAGAACTTTCTATATTTTTTCTGTTTATGAAAATGAATACTTAAGCTAAAGAAATATTAAACTTCGATTTTTAATTACATATATACTGTATATTAAAGAGTATAAAATCACAATAAATAAACATGATAATATATATCATGACTGGTATGGGGGGGGGGGGTGGAAATAATAGGGTGACACTTTTGAATTAAAGGGAAAGTCTGATCTCTTCTAAAAAAAAGGCCAAAAAAATTCAAACGATAGAACATTTGGTTGGGAAACAATGAGAAGGTCATTATTTTTTTTTTAAGTTGTTTCTGTATCCCAGGTCATACAGACCTTGAACGATACCTATACCGATAACTATAGATAATAAGATTATCACAATTGACATTTGTCAACATCTTTAAACTCTCAGCCACCGAGGAGGTGGAGGGGTATGAAAGCAATTTCAGTTTATATGATAATAAAGATCAAAGAAAAGAAATCTATTGATTTGGGTATTTACTCAAACGTATTTTTTAGAGGACTGAAATTTTTTTTTGTCTTTTCGGCATCTTTGGCCTTATACATGGGCGTAACTAGGGGGTGCCGGGGGGCATGGATCCCCCCAGAAGGCTCGTGCCCCCCCCCCCCAAAAAAAAAGTTTCCTGTCCCAAGAAAAATTGAGAATATATGGGGCTTTCCAGGCTCCCCGGAGGATAGCTGGTCCAATGGCCCACCCCAGCAGTGGCGGATTAATGCAATTTTGTCGGGGGGGGGGCGGTTATTTTTTTTTTTTTTTATTTAAGGACTTTGTGGGCATCTATGGCCATTTAGACCCCTTTCTTATTCATTTAAATTGATTGGTAACAAATTCAATTAAAATTAAAGAGCGGAAATCATAATTTCTTTAGATTACTAGTTTTTATAACATTGTGAATTTCTTCTCGGGGGGGGGTTTTTTTTTTTGTGAGTAGTTTGGGGGGGGGGGGGGGGGGGCGCGTGGCGGAGGGGGGGCGGGGGGGGTTGGTGGGGGGGAAAACAAAAAAGAAAAGAAAGAAACGGGCCCCCCTCCTGGGGGGAAAAGGGGGGGGGTGTTCTGTTGGGGTTTTTTTTTTTTTTTTTTTTTTTTTTTTTCAATTTATAAAATTCGCTCTAACGATCGCGATTAAAATTCAAAAATCACTTATTTTTTAGATTCTTTTTAATTTAAGCCATTTGGTGTCCAAATGACTTAAATAAAATCATCGAACAATTTTACATCTTGAATTCTAATACATGTATATCGGTGGAAAGTAAATATATGTCGACACAAAAAATCTGGTGTGACAAGCACAGAACACAACTTTTGATTACCCAAAGTAATCCGAAGGAGTCACACCAGATATTTAATTTATAATTTATAAATTTGGCTAATATAGATAAGCCTATGTTTTGAGACCCAGCATGTTTTGCCCGCTTTTACATAATTCATCGAGCATTAGCATCCATGACGGGAGTGCTTGAGTTCGGGAGGCGTGGGTTCAAGCCTTGGCGAGGCCGCACCGCCCCAAGCGCAGATCGCAGCCCAGATAAAATTCAGACTTTCTTCTTTATGGATTCTCTAACAATTAGTATTCATTGGAATATGATCGATGACTCCATTGTTTTCTGATTTACGTGCGATCTTCAATACACCATACAACTTTCTCCCCGTACAAGAATTCACGACCTTGGGCTTATTTAAGTCGAATCAAAATAAACTAAACAATCCATTAATTTTTAAAAAGAATTTTAACAATATTTTTTGACTCATGATTAATTTTTGCAAGTGAGGTTAGAGTTGTTGACTAAAGTGAATAATAATAAAGCTTAAGGCTTAAAGCCAAGGGATGCGTGTTCGGATCCCAGGCAGTCTGTTGAATTTATTTAAGTCATTTGGATACCAAATGGTATAAATAAATATGCTTGGACCCCAATATATATCGTTATTATAATAAGCTTATTATCATTAAAAGAAGGACGAATAAATAAAATCCGGATTTTATTTATTCATTCATTATTCATCCTTCTCAATAATATCCACCAGGTTGCCCCGATCTTCATCACATTATCATTAAAAATCTATATGGCCTAAGATTCCAAAAAGTCTTTAAAAAATCTAATGTGATTAGTCGCACAGCAGATTTTTTTGGTCGAGATATATTTAATTGCCCTTAGCACCTAAGTTCCAAACTTGACAACGCGATTCATAGATGGCGCAGAGCTACGAATGCTTCTCCATCAGTAAAGTGTACTTCAAACAAATTACACGAAAAATTTCATTGATATACTTTTTAAAGAGCATCTAAGAAATAGTTGATTTATGAATTTCAATCAAAATCGTTAGAGCGAATTTTGAGAAATTCGAAAAAAAAAAAAAACTGAAAAAGTTTATCAGTCAAGTAGTCTACTAGTACTTTTTGGCAGAGGGTTTGTTCAAAAGCTTATTTTCACTCTTTGGAGGGGGGGGGGGAGAGGTGCCTAACTCAAATATAAAATTTCAACCTAGCTCTTTTCGTTCCTGAGATATTTTGTTCACAGACATACCAATTTGCGGGACATATTTTTTTTGGACTCAGGGGATCTCAAATTGTGTATATCCATCAAAATCTGGACATTTTTGAGATTAAACCAATACTTACTCTATATATTTCATATATAGGTAAGAGAAAGTAAAAAAAAGTATATGCCTTTTTCTATCATCTTTCTCTCTTAGCATAAATAAAATCTAATTTATAGTTTACGCGTTTGATAAAGGGAAATCGGGTAAGAAAATTTTTTGGATTTACTATTCATTTTTCAACCAATGGTTTAAAAGCTTAGGCTCTCTCTGTTGACTTCAATTCTAAGGCATTAAAATTCCAAAGATTCCTCCTCTAAACTTTATTATAGATTTAAGAATGAAGCAAAGACTCGATGACTGTATTTTAGTTAAGTATTGTAATCTGTGGCCCAACGAGGTGATCTTTCATTTTATGACAGATAAAATTCTTTTTACGACATTTGCATAGGTCTAATGATATCACTTGAATCAAATTTCATCTCTTTATGAAGGATTATTAGCTAACATTTTCTTGAAAGGAGAAATAGAAAAAATAGCATGGCTCACAAAAAATAATTTAAATTTAATGTTTCGAGCTGGATAAAAAAAAAAAAAAACTTGTAGTTATGGAGTTAAATAACTAAAGTTAAAAAACTTTACACTACCCTTCACACACAAAAAGAAAATTTTAGAAACTTGGAAGAAAGCGAAAAATAAATAAATATGATTCGTAATCTATTTTTTTTTTTTTTTTTTTTTATTTCTATCTATTCAACATAAGAGAATGGGGCGAAGAAAGCAGGGAAAAATATATATAAATGAGAGTATGAGATTCTAAGGCAAAATAAAATGTAGTTATAAAATAATAGTAAGCTAATAAAGAACAACACCCTTATCGTTTACCGTCTAAAATTTATGTTTATTAATTAATTATTGAGCTTGGCGATCTTGGAAAAAGATACTGCGAAAGTGGGAATTTCTGGTTCGAGTCCAGGAGATGCGATAGGCATAAATAAAAATAAACTCATCTGGTAAATACCTTTTTCTCAAACGATATATAGACTGGCTCAATTACTGTCTATAGGAATGATTCTCAAACTTTTTAAAGTCGCGGATCGTTTGACTTTATTTCGGGACACTAACATCACAAAAGTTTAAAATTACAAGGAATTATCTCTCTTATATACAGAGAATCTTTAAAATTTATGGTCCGCGGAACACGCGTTGAGAACCATGGTTTTTTTTTTTTTTTTTTTTTTTTGAAAAACCCCAACTTTTTTCACTTATTAATGAAGTTATGAACTCACCGGAAGCTTTATTGAGATCCCAAATTAAGACTGGGCCAAGCATCGGATGGGTGGTCCAGAAGTGTCATCTTTAATGTTGGAGGTTTCGTCATTCCATTTTCATTATAATGTTCAGAGGTCGATTGAAGCCTAAAAGACAATAAAAAAATAAAAAATAAGCTATAAACTTTTCACTTTTCATGATCCAATAGTCTGGATAAGTGATGGAATTTGATTAACCTGTCTATGTTAGATTTGAGATCAATAAAGAGGCCTCTCTGGTGAATGATGCAAAAAATATGTTTACAAGTATTTAGTTACCATTTTATTATGAATATGAGAGGAAAATAAAAATTTATTTTTGTGATTGAATTTATAAAAAAATTTAATTTTGAAAAAATTTGCTCTGCTTGATTTACTAGTAAGATGGGTAATACTATTAGATGAAGTATTGATTAGATATACATATGCGAACAGTGTTATGAAAAAAAGCAATAATTTTTGTTTACTTATATATTATATTTAGGTCAGTGAACCTTAATTACTAATTTACTTAAAAATCCGGAAACCTTTTTTTTTTATTTCTATTAAAATCATTTATATATCAAAAGAAAGTAATAAAATCAAGAATGTTAATTATTGCATTAGTTTTTGTTCGTTGTTTACAAATAAATTCTTCTCCAATTAGCTCTTTCTCTTTTTCTCTTTCTTGCATGTTTAACGGGTATCAATCAGGTTTTTGTTTTCTGTTTTGATCGCTTTAAAATTTTATAGACGTAAATAATCAACTATCTCTTTTATTTTATAGCCGATGAGAAAGAAACGGAAATACAAGGTGGGGATGGAGAAGAGTTTGGTAAAAAATACGAAAAAGTACTATACTGTTTTTGGTAAAAGTCATCTAAATTAATTTTTTTTTATATATTATAAAATTTATTTAAATATTCAACAGACATTGGCAATTCGTTCCAAGGCCCCAACCAGGTGTCCCCCCCCCTGAATGCAAAAAAAATTCAAAAAGAATCTCAACAAAAAATTATTTTTATAAATAGGCTACTAATTGAAATATTTTTCTAACAAATTCCACATATAGAACATTAAAACAATTTTATTATAAATATATTTATTCATTTACTTAAAACCTTTAAGTTTTGAATTACATTAGAAGCTCTCATAAGGAGTAATTCGCATAACGAGCAAAACAAATTGTAAAAGATTGACTTGCTTAACGAGCGACGTTTCGCATAACGATTGGGTAAGTCCCGGATTGTGCGCCTGTTATCAGTCTGTTATGAGGAGAATGTTATTGTTTCGCATAACGAGTGTTTCGCTTTACGAGTATGATTCTGAAACGAATTATGCTCGTTCGTTAAGCGAGGTTCCACTGTACTATTTCATTAAAAGTATTTTATTATTAAAAATATTATTGAATGCAATTTTATTTTTAGATATAGAATAGAATTGCAAAATAACATAGAAAAATATATATGCTTTTTATTGCTTATTGTTTAGCATGATTCAATTAAATTTACTGGCGCCAGTCGAACTAGTCATTTTCGACTGTCGCTAGAGAATCCCATTTAATTAAAGGGTTGATACTAGAGCACTCTGGCGGACAAATGATGCTACAAGGAGGAGAACAATAATGGCCGAAGGCTATTAAAAAGTGAAATGAAAGATGCTTGATGCATAATGACGAAAAAATAATAAGATTGTTTTTATATGTTTTTATATTACTTTCTCTTACCTATATTGTTAATATATAGAGAGAAAGTATTGGATTCATGTCAAAAATTCGATGTCGAAATAATATTTCAAATACCTGGAGGTAGGAGAATAACGTTGGAGAGCACAATTGAATGAGATGAGAGAAATTGCAGAGAAAGGAGCCAGTCAGGTGAATGAAGGTTCAAGAAAAAATATCACCAATTCAAAAGACAAAAGATGGGAATAGGATGGATTGATGCAATTACAAATAAAATTAAAAGTTCAACTAAACGAACGTGGAGTATTTGTTTCTTCACTGGCCATAGGGCGACTGAAACGGGTGTCGTGGCGTCCCGACGCTTGGGCGAGAGAAAGGCCAGAGAGGAGGGGAAATGGAGGGAGGGAGGGAGGGCCTCCCTCCTACTATCAGTGATTCTCCTCGAATTGTTTTTTTTTTTTCACTCTTTAAATTTTAATTAATTTATTGGGCGCGTCTCGAAAAACAGTTATACAGACAATACTTAGTAAATATATAATCGAATATAAATTATTAAAATTAAAATAAATACAACGTTTACCAGTCAGTGGCGTAGTGAGCTTAACTCGCGCCCGGGGCACAATACTTTTTAGTGCCCCCCCCCCATTCGAAAAACATATTATATGTAAAATATACTCGCAAATAAATAAATAATAAATAAATAAAGTAAAATAAATAAAATCTTAGGCTCAAGCTAGGCTTTAAATTTGAGTATTTTTATAATTGGAGGTTTACTTATTTTAAATTCGTATGATGGAGTGCACGATAATTAAAACAAAGTATTTTATTTTATTATACAGGAATTTTATTGCCAGACAACTGTTGTGTGCACATTCTCCCAGTTTCGGTCGGAGAATTTGTATGTTTCAGGTTTGATGTTGGTCCAAATTTTCGGACCGAAACTGTGAGAATGTGCACACAACAGTTGTCTGGCAATAAAATTCCTGTATAATAAAATAAAATACTTTGTTTTAATTATCGTGCACTCCATCATACGAATTTAAAATAAATAAACCTCCACTTATAAAAATTGATCATTTCTCTTTCGTCTCTTTTTATTTTAAATTTGAGACAAAAAATGTAGTTGAGAAAACAAGACTAGATTTTGAAATGTACAGTATATGATCATCCAGAAATCAATTATAATAAAAATAAAAATTATCCAGCAATTTTTACTTTCTCTTACCTATGTATATATGTAATATATATATAGAGAGAGAAAGTATTGGATTCATGTCAAAAATTCGATGTCGAGATTTTGATGGATCTTCACGTTTTGAGGTCCCCTGAATCCAAATGGGTCAAATGGGTTGACTATCTTCCAGCAATCAAACACTAAAAATTCCGTGTAGAGGAAAAAAATTTTCTGGAGGGCTAGGGAAAAAACCTGGAGTGACTGTCGCACAGCACACAACTTTCTCTTACCTTTAATAATAAAAAGTTGTGTTCTGTGCTTGTCACACCAGATTTTTCGGGTAGACATATATTTAGTTTCCGCCGATATACACAAGTATTAGAATTCAAGATGAAAAATTTTTAAGTGTGGGAAAATATTTATATTTTGTTACCATTTCTCCTATCTTACTATGAAGTACAAGAGTAAAGTTGTCTTCAGAAGATTTCAATGGCAAAATGAGAATATACATTTTAAAGAGCATCTAAAAAATAATTGATTTTTGAGTTTTAATCAAAATCGTTAGAGCGAATTTTGAGAAAATCGAAAAAAACTGAAAAAATACATCAGTAAAGTACTAGTGCTTTTTGGCCGATTTTGATTAAATGCTTATTTTCACGCCATAAGTGGGTGTCTAACTTAAATATAAAATTTCAACCTCCTAGCTCAATTCCTTCATGCTTTAAATTGAACTCAGACAGACTATGTCGCGAAACGAATTTTTGACATGAATCCAATATTTTCTCTCTATATACCACGGTATCTATGTATATTAACATAAACATATAGGTAAGAGAAAGTAAAAAAAGAACTGTGCCCCTAGGGTGTAATGTTATTCCCAAAGCACCTTTGGGGTGGACTTCAAAAGGTTGGGAAACACTGCTCTAGAGAGTAAATATTCACAAAAAATTTCCTGATAATAATTTAAGGACCATTATTTACCCAAGTATTTTCTATTATGAAACACATGTTCAAATTTATTTTACTATAAAAATATATTAGTAAGGGTATAATTTTAGGTAACGAGATTCTCTAAAAAGAAACCTGAGGAGTTGATTTTTTTTTTAAGCCTAATTCAAGACATCCTTTTCCTTCGAATTTTTTTTTGTTGCAGTTACACAATTGATATCTAGGCGTTGGTTGAATAGTTAGCCAGAGCAGACTCCTAGACCTTGGATGCTCTGTCAGTCTGTCTGTCTGTTCGTCTGACTCTCCGTCTCGCAGGAATTCGCACTGGCTAGCCTAGCCTAGGCTCGGGCTAGATTGCCTATAGCTAAAAAAAAACAACAACAGCCGCTCCCATTACCAAACTAACTATACAGGGACACATACAAAAAAAAAATATTAAAAATTGAACGGAGGCTCTTAAAAGGGAACCGCGAAGGTCTACCAGATTTGAGTTGTTTGTTCCCTTTTTATAAAAGCCCTAAAATTTTCCATTACATAATAATTAACATATTCATATATTGAAAGATTTATATTTTATTCGAACTTATGATTATGTAATAAATATAATAAAAAATTTAAGAAAAACCCCCCCCCCCCCCCCCCCCCCCCCCCCCCCCCCCCCCCCCCCCCTATTTAATTAATTAATAATTTTAATAGGTAATATTCTAGTAAAACAAACTAAAAATGGTTTATTTTAAACTTAGCTCCTTTTTACTTTCTCTTACTTATAAATGTATATATAAATATAGAGAGAGAGAGAGAGAGAAAAAGTATTGGATTCATTTTAAAAATTCGATGTCGAGATTTTGATGGATTGTACTAGGTATAACTCAGGGGCGGATTAAAGGGGGAGGGGGCGGTGGAGGCGATCCCCCCTCCCCCGAGAAGAAATTCAAAATGTTATAAAAACTAGAAACCTAAAGAAATTATGATTTCCGCTCTTTAATTTCAATAGAATTTGTTACCAATCAATTTAAATAAATAGAAAAGGGGTCTAAATGGCCATAGATGCCGACAAAGTCCTTTAATATAAAAAAAAACCGCCCCCACCCCCGACAAAATTGCATTAATCCGCCCCTGGTATAACTATAGTATGTATATATGTTTTGTGTGTGTGTTCAATTTAGAGCATGAAGGAATTGAGCGAGGAGGATGATTTTTTTTTTTATTTTCTCAAAATTCGCTATTCTAATTTTGATTAAAATAAAAAATCAATTATTTTTTTAAACGCTCTTTAAAAATGTATATTTTCATCTTGCTCAAAAATTGTTTAAAGAACACTTTACCCTTGTTCATAGAACACAACTTTTTCGTACCAAAAGTAAGAGAAATTTGTGTGCTGTGGGACCGATCACACCAGATTTTTATTGCTTGGGTTCATCTCAAAGTCAATGTTAATTTTGTATCTCTGAATTATATCGATTCTTGGAAATTAACAGGTAGTAAAGGACAAAATGCTACTTTTCAGGAGAGGCAAAAAACGAAAAAACAAACATTTTCCCTCCTAACTTTTCTGACCTTAGTAGTATTTTATTCTTTGAAAGATACTTCTTCTCAGAATTTCTAATGCCTTTGGACAAATATGCGCAAAATGTTAGGTTGAAAAACATTATACCCTAATAAATTCATGTTTTCTCAAATATCTGTAAAAAATTTAATGGTGTAAAAAAAAAAAAAAAAAAAAAAAAAACACTTTTTTTGAGATAGCACAATTTTAATTAGACTGTTTTGTAAAGCTCAAAAAGCTGAACATTTCTGTATATATAACTCATTTTTGCTATTTTGTCCTTTACGACCTTTTAATTTCCAAATATCGATAATAAATATTTTGACTCCCTACGGCCTTAACCAAAACCGAAACTTCAGCTTAGGGGGCATAATAAAAAGTAAAAATGTTCGAAATAGTGGCTGTGAGATAGTAAAAGTAAAAAAGTAAAAACTTCAGCTTAGGGGCATAATAAAAGAAAAATGTTCGAAATAGTGGCTGTGAGATAGTAAAAGTAAAAAAAGTAAAAAATTAATACCTGCTAATTCTTTTATTTTTTTCACCTTGAGAATCAGCTATATATTGACATCGTTAAAACTTTTTATTGTAACACGATCTTCTAGTTCTGTTTACAGATTTGACAAGACACTCAATTAAGAGAATAAGGCCTTTTGTTAAAGATAAATTAACATGATTTTTATCCCCACTTTCAACAAATTAGGAAACTTAGAAGTAGCATCTAATTTTGTACTTGATAATTTAAGAGCAAGGGAAATTGCATTGTGACGGGGGGAATATTCAAGCACACCCCGGAGAAAAAGTAAATTTATAAAATTGTAAATAGGTTTTCAGAAGCCAAAAAGTGGTTCATATTTTGAATTTTTTTTTTTTTTTTTGTATTTAATTGTGGTTAAATTTTAATAATAAATTATTAATAATTAATCCAATTGAAATAAATAAAGACGAGGTCTGAAAACAATTCAGGGTGCCCGGAAATAACAGGTACCTAGAAAAAGAGATGAATCTACATGAAAAAATAAGACTTTTTTCCTATAAACTTATATGCCCAGACACTTCGTTTCCAAGATACAGGGGTCAAAGTTGAGTTTTTTTTTTTTTTATTTTTTGCTAATATCTTGAGAACCCTTTGAAATACACCTTTTAGCTTCTGTACACGATTTATGTTCATTAATGAACTGTATAGAAGCTAAACATCGTATCTCAAACGGTTCTCGAGATATTAGCAAAAAACAAAAAAAAAATTCAACTTTGACCCCTGTATCTTGGAAACAAAGTGTCTGGGCATATAAGTTTATAGGAAAGAAAAGTCTTATTTTTTCATATAGAATCATCTCCTTTTCTAGGTATCTATTATTTCCGGGCACCCTGTATTTGTGTGTGTTGTATTTAATAAAATATTTAAATACTTAATAGATCTTATAAATAAATAAATATATTTAATTTACTATCTCCTAAGCACGAGTTAACCCCCCCAGAGTTTTTAAAAAGTCGACTTTCAGAAATGATTAATCGATTCCGAGAATCGAAAAATATCAAGTTGATTCCAAAATCAAAAATCGATTATTCGAGCGCCTTTTTCATCCCTACTATCTTCCAGGAAAACTAATTTTTCTAATAAAAGTCAGTACGAAGGTTTGGGTTTTTTTTTTTTAAGATAATAGATTTATTTGTCTGTGTGACTTTCTTTTGATGGTAAGCTAAATGAGTTGAGCTCATTCAAAGTCCCGTACTTTTGAATTAGTTCAATTCTGACCACATCATTAGAGCACTCACTCGTTTTAACTTTAATGAAAATATCCCCATATTTTTATCTGGTTTTTTATAAATTTCATGGTTAAAAAGTCACAAGCATCAACAAGTTTATCTCTCAATGGTATATATTTATCCTTCATGTTGTTAATTGTTTTAATTTATTGTTTCGTAGTGTGTCTATTTATATCAAATTACTTTCTTTCCATTTGTGTCTAATTTGAGATCGCCTTATATGCTGCCAAGCCATCAATTTTTAAGTCATTTCTTTGAAATATTCATTAATATCCGCCTTCGATTTCGCTAGCTTAGTCTTTAGATGATTGTCTTGATAAAATGTTATTACGATTATTAATTGATATCCAAGTTCGATTAATTAATTTTCTTGATGAAACTTTAATTTTTTTTTTGTTAATAATTAAAACTACTGTATATATCATTTTTGTTTATTGATTATAATAATAAGCCCTCTGGGCCGTAGCACAGTGGTAGAGTTCTTAATTCTAGGAGTCAGGTGTTCGCATACCATCTCATGTATGGGAAAAAAATTTAATTGGCTATTCATCAATAGAAATAAATAGGGACGGGTTCTTAATGGCCTCCAATGACGAAACTTTTTTGGCATCTGAGGCCATTTAGATCCCGTCACTATTTATTTCAATTTGTAGGTAGAATTCGAAATAAAAGAGGGAGCAGCTAAGCATAATTTCATTTATTTCCCCTCAGAGCAGACGTTTAGGTTTAGTTTCATAACCAAAATTTTAAAAATTCATATCTTCCAAACAAAAAATGATAGACAAATTCTAACAAAACACCTCCCCCCCCCCCCCACACACACACAAATATTTTTAAAATACCGGATATGCCTGAGCCCCGAGTGGCCCAGTCCTCTCAGAGACAAATTTTCGTTAAAATTTTTTTTAATTCAAATTTTTCTACTGAGCCCCGAGTCACATGCACACAGGATATATGAGAGATTTTTAGGATTTTTTGGATTTTTATTTGATATTTTTATTGCAGTGTTTTTTAGATACTCGTGGCTACAGTTCTTTCAACATTAATCACATTAGCTTTTCTGTGTTGAAAATAATTTTTTCAGGATTTCTCTATAAGTATGTTAGTAATATAGACATTAGATTATCTATGTATTGCTATATATCCAAATAAAAAATAATTGAAAATGGACATTTTTAATTGTTTTTAGCCAAATTAATTCATAGGAATTTAAAGTGTTCTGTTGTTGGGGTTTTGAAATTTATTTATTAATTAAAAAAATTGCTCTATTGATATTTTTATCTTAAATTCTTTTTACATTATTTTCCTCATTCCTATTAAATATTTTTATTTAAAAAAAAAACTTGAAATGCATTTAGAATCTTTAAGCCGTTAAAGTAAAAGATGACCTTTTAGTTGAGAAATATATTCAACAAAAAAATAAGATTTTGATGCTCTCAAATCGTTCACGGCAATAACATTGGGAAGTTTAATTTAAACACCGAAACATACATAGAATGTTTAACCTGCTTATCATTCCTTTATAGAGCTAATTAAATTTTTTTCAATCACATTATTTAAAAAAAAAATTCATATAGGCGTGAGATCAAAGATAATTTATTGAAACACTAATCAAAGTAGAAAATGTCTAGTAATTTTTTTTTTAAATATAAATAAATTAATTGGATCAGGTGTTCTATCAAATGAAATCACGAATAAATCTTGTTAATCAGTTATTTACAAATATAACAAATAGTGAACCGAAAAAGTAAAATGATTGCAAAATTTTAAAATAAAATTTCATAACTTGTTTGTTGGAATTTTTTTTTTTTTTTAATAAGTAGACATTTATAATTGAAAATAGAAGGTTTGTTCCAAGAGTAATTTCCATTCATTTAAAACCGTCAAATGAAAGTATTATTGATGGACAAAAAAAATGGTAAGACATATTTATCAAAAATCTGGTATAACAAGCACATAACACAACTTTCTCTTACCTTCGGTATCGAAAGTTGTGCCATTTGGTATCCAAATGGCTTAAATAAAACGCTGATATATTAAGGTGCGTACACATCTGCGCTCTGCTCCGCTCGCGAGCACCATGTTCGTTGTTTTGAGATGCTCGCAAGCTGCTCGCCGCGATCCATCTCTTTGGATCGCCTCAGGTTCGTCAAAATAAATAATTTCAACGAACATGGGACGAGCAACGAACACGAGCCGCGAACTGCTCGCGAGCGGAGCAGAGCGCAGATGTGTACGCACCTTTAGAATTCAAGAGGTAAAATTTATATACATGGGAAAATATTTATATTTTGTTACCATGACAACCATTTCTTCTATCTCCCCTATGAAGTACAAGAGTAAAGTGTGCTTCAAACAATTTTGAGAGAAAAATGAGACATTTGAAAGAGCATCTAAAAAATAATTGATTTTTGAATTTTAATCAAAATTGTTAGACAGATTTTGAGAAAATTGAAAAAAAACTGAAAAAGTACATCAGTAAAGTACTAGTACTTTTTGGCAGATTTTGTTCAAAAGCTTCGTGTTACGTCCCAGGGGGTGCCTAACTTAAATATAAAAATTCAACCTTCTAGCTATTTTCGTTTTTGAGATATTTTGTTCAAAGACTCACAGACAGACCATGTCGTGAAAATTTTTTTGGATTCAGGCGACCTCAAAACGTGTATATCCTTTAAAATCTCGACATCGAATTTTTGACATGAATCCAATACTTTCTCTCTATATAATATGAATTTATCCTTATACGCCAAAAAAAAGAAGACTAATATTCTAACAATGGTCTTATATGTAACCGAAACGTTGGCCCTGGTATACACACTATATACAACTCTAAACTGTTTGAAAAATCAACTTCAAGATATTATCATCTAGATCAGGGATTCCCAATCTTATTATACCCTAGAGCGCATTGTAAAATATCAGTAGGGGACACCAACTATTTTTAACGATATTTAATACATAATCATACATTCGATATCGCAAACATACCAACGAACATAATAAACCTATGTAAGTACTCAAACAATATTTTAAAATTTTAACAAATGTATAAAAATAATTTAATTAGTGTTTGTGAAAAAAAATTCTGTCACGGTTGAATAGTGACGGGAAAAAAAATAGGTCCCCGTGTACATGGGCGTAACTAGAGAATTTGGCTGGGGTGGACCATGGGATCAGCTATCCTCCGGGGGGCCTGGAAAGCCTCATATTTTCTCAATTTTCCTTGGAGCAGGGAGCTTTCTGGGAGGGGGGGGCACGAGCCTTCTGGGGGAACCAGGCTTCCCCCAGGCACCCCCATAGTTACGCCATGGCGCCCGCGGACACGGGGTTGGGAACCCCTGATCTAGATAAACTAACCAGACAAATCTCAGATAGCAATTTTCAACATCTATAATTTAAAGATTTTATAATAAATGTGTAAAGGTTACTTGGGTGCGGGTTGTTTATGTTTCAAAGTTTATCAGCCTTGATTTAAAGAACAAAATCATTTTTTTTTCTAAAGGTTAAAAATATATCTACGATTATTCTATATTTAGCACCGAAAAGTCTCAAATGATTAATTGCATTGTTCTTTCACTCTCAAATCCATTTGACCTTTCGTTTCGTTTTGCTAGTCTTAATTTCGCAATTGATACTGATAAAAACTTAATTCTTTATTGCAAATAGAAATTCTTCTATTTTTAGTTTAAAGTTGTTGTTTTTTTCTCCTTTTTTTTTACTGAACTTGACCTAGTGATTCAGAATTTAATTAACTAAAATCGAAAGTGCATGTTCGCACACATAAATACTCACACGGATACAGACACACACATAGATACAACGGAGATATAAATACTTAAACTTTAATTTTATAGACCTATATATTTAATGTCGAGTTGGTCTTTTGACAGTGCATTTTGCGTGGATTTGATAAAAATAAACAAATAAAAACGAGGAGAGGAAATTTATGTCTTGGTTACATTTTGGAGAATTTGGAGGTCGTTTTCTTGTTGCACCAAAATCTTTTTACGATCAAAAATAAATTATATATTATTTTTTTTTTTTTATATTTATCGTTGCAACAAGAAAGGCGTAGCTACAACATCACCTAATATTTTTTACTTTCTCTTACGTCTATAAATGTTAATATAGAGAGAAAGTATTGGATTCATGTCGAAAAGTCGATGTCGAGATTTTGATGGATATACACGTTTTAAGGTCCCCTGAATCCAAAAAAGTGGTTTTCGCGACATGGTTCAATTTAAAACATGAAGGAATTGAGCTAGGAGGTTGAAATTTTATATTTAAGTAAGACACCCACCTAGGACATGAAAATAAGGTTTTGATCAAAATCTGCCAAAAAGTACTAGTACTTTACTTATGTAGTTTTTCGGTTTTTTTCGATTTTCTCAAAATTCGCTCCAATCATTTTGATTAAAATTCAAAAATCAATTATTTTTTAGATCCTCTTTAAAATGTATATTCTCATTTTACTCTCAAAATTGTTTGAATACCACTTTACTCTTGTACTTCATAGGAAGTATAGAAGAAATGGTTGCCATGGTAACAAAATATAAATATTTTCCAATACTAATAAATTTTACATCTTGAATTCGAATGTACCCTACTGTCGGAAACTAAATACATGTCGACACAAAAAATCTGGTGAGACAACCACAGTACGCAACTTTCGATTACCGAAGGTAAGAGAAAGTTGTGTGCTGTGCGCCAGTCACACCAGATTTTTTATTTTTTATTAAAAATTGGAACGATTTTTCTATTGCTAAACCCTGAAGAGCTGTTTTGGAGCAGCTACTCAAAGGTCAAGGTCATCACATCATAATCTTTTAAGGGCTGACTCATCTCAGTCTCGCTGCTTTGATTATGTAAGTCTCTTTTCCTCTTTCTAATTATGTCTGGGTTGCAAAATAGAATTGAATTTATGGCCTCCGTTTAAAGGGATTTTCCCAAAGCTGTTTGAATAAATTGGAACCGAAACGTTTTCGTCTAAAATAAAAAAAATGAAATTATATTCACTCAAGCTCCAAAAGGGATCATTTTGGTATTTTTAGTAGAAATTTAGCAATTACGTATTCGACCAGATAGATCTTCACAAGAAAGAAAAACGAGTTCGTCTTTAAAATGGGAAAGAGCAAATTTATGGTCTTTTTATTTAATAAAAATGTTTCATCCCCAGAATTCGAACCCAAGTACCACTAAACAAATATTCAACTCACTAAATAGATTATAATGGTGGAGATACTAGCCAAATTGAAATGCTCTAGGTTCAAAAAAACTCCCAGAATAAGACGTTTTAGCCTGAACTTCAGGTCTTATTCAGCCTGAATTTCAGGCTGATATCTCTGTTATAATCACATCACAGCCACAACTTCAAAAGCAATCAATAAATAGATTGTTTCTCTAGAGTGGACCACACATGATCAGTCATTAAATTAAATATTTTTATAAAAACAACTGATTCCAGATCATAGTAATTTTAAATTTGTTTTTGCAAACATCATATTTTTTTAAAGAAACGCTCTTAAACATACTTAGGTCATTCCGATCCACTAGAAGTTAGAATTTAAAGTACCGGTATAGTTTTTTTTAATTAGCTGCCAATTTTTAGATTTCAATAAAATCTCGCAATGCCCAAAAATTTGCTAATTGGAAGATAGGCAATCCAAATAACCAAATCAAGATTTTTTTTGTCGTTTATATATTGTTTCAGAGCCTCTTTAATAGACCAGATTTTGTTAAATCTGCGTATAAATTAACAACTTTGTATGTATGTTGGTTGGCTACGTTTCAACAAACGATATGATAATTATGAATTTTTTACATAGACATAGTCATAGTATTAGTAAATCAAATACATATAAAATAAGAAATTATTTACATTTAACTTATTAGAGAATTTGATTTGTAGAGCAATTGAATGGCCCTGTTTGTAGGGTGTAGTTCATTTTCATGCATAAGACAAGTAAGTTGGTATGATTTAGAATGGCTTGCTTTTATTAACGGCCCATTGTGAACCCACAGAAACGACACTCACCGACTTACACTCGAATTTATTATAGCAATATATATATCTGTGTTATTATTTGATATTTTTATATATATGAAGAGTTTGTTTTAAAGCGATAGATCAAAAATTTTGAAATTGAAAATAAGAAAGAGGCGTAAATTAACATAAAATAAAAAAAAAAAAATGATTATAAATCTTTTTTTTTTTGAAATGGAAAAAATATATTATTTTAATTATTTATTGTCTTGAATTATATAAATATCTCAACATTAGTTACAAAATCTAAATCAATTTTGATCATATCTACATCATTCCTAACACCTTCTGAATATTTATTTATTTACATTTTTTTTTTTTTTTTTTTGCTATGTTAGATTAAACTAAATTGTTCAGCCAAGTAAAGGTATGATATCTAAAATGATGTTGTAATTTATTAATAAATGAGTTTAGGATAAAAAAAAATCCTTTTAAAATATATACTTTGAAAGGTAACAATTATTTGAGATAGGCATTGTTTATTCAAGTTATTCAGATAGCTAATCACCCTTGATTATGAGGAGATGCAAAGACATTTGACGTTTCAGCTTAGAAGACTACGAAATTGCTTTCATTCTTTATCTACTGAGCAAAAATATATGACGAAAAAGAACGATATCACCCAGATAAAAAATTGAATAAGTTTATTTAATATTTTTTTTTTCTTTAAATTACAGATACAAATTGTCTTCTTAATCAGGATATCATAAATTTTCATAGGCCCTGATAAATTAGATGAATTGTACTCAAATAAATTGATGTTTAATTTTTCATCTGGATGTCATTGTGTATTTTTCTGATTAGTTTTAATACATAATATTTCGAGAAAAACTACAGTAGTGATTAGTTATTTTCAGGGATGGGCAGGTTCGCGATCCTTTTGGATTTAACTCCGATGATCCGATCCAGGATTTTTAGATCCTATTTTTCATGGTGGATCTTGGATCTGGATCGCGATCCGAATCGAAATGGTAGTGGATTTAAGGATTTTGATCGAAATCCTTTTTGCTCTCTGGACTTAGGATCGAATCACTAATCCTTTATGAGGGATTAGCAAACCTTGATTTTTGCGATCTTTTTCAAAGGATTTCTAATCCTTTAAAACTTTATTTTTCAAATTGTCAACTCTGCTCAGAACGTTAGTTAATTTTGGTTCGTAGAGCCCATGCGTGACACGTCGGCATTTCAGCCTTATTAAACGATTTGTTCCCTGATTTTAAACACTATTTTTTTACTACTTTTTTAAATTTAGTTGTTTCATTTGAAACTGGATCAGATTTCCGGATTATATCGGATTTCTGGATTGCAAGTCCGGATCGGATTTCTGATTTGCAAGCCCGGACCTGAATCTGCGGATTGGAATAGCGATCCTTTTTCAAAATCGGATTGGATCGCAGCCTTTGGCAGCAGCCGGATCGGATTAGCGGATCGGATCGATAATCCTTTTTAAAGGATTTTGCCCATCCCTGGTTATGTTAAAATATTTTACAAAGAGCAGTATGAGAAAAAATCGATTGTAGAAATTCTACTATATTTAATATCATCAATAAAAAAATAAATTACAGCAAAAATTCAATTATTGAGACCATGAATAATCAAAAACTAAAAATTAGAAAAAAAAATTTCAAAAATAATCCTGCAACTTTAGAATTATTTTAGTTTGAAGAAATCGTTAATTTGACAAAAATAAAACGTGGGCTTCGTAGAGGAACTGAATAACTCAGGCCCGGTTAATCGAGTTTCTACAGTATCAGTAAAAAAAAAAAAAAAAAAAAAAAAAAAACTA
Organism: Euborellia annulipes; assembly: GCA_023213315.1. Classification (NCBI taxonomy): domain Eukaryota; kingdom Metazoa; phylum Arthropoda; class Insecta; order Dermaptera; family Anisolabididae; genus Euborellia; species Euborellia annulipes. Next base: position 63,482 of record JAKCPI010017990.1, on the reverse strand, counting down.
CAAGGTGGTTAGCAAAAACAAATTTGAAATTAATATTATCTGGAACCAGTTGTTTAAATTTATAGGAAGATTTAACGACTGGTCATGTGTGGTCCACTCAATAGAAGCTGAGAAACAATCTATCATTGAGTTGGTTATTTGTGTTGCCTACTACCTTTAAGCAAACTAAATTTAGGATAGGATGTGTTCAATGAAAAATGTTTCCCCGACATTATTGAACATATATAGATTAGTAGAATACTGAGTAGAAAAGACAAGCTAGTTGTTAGTCTTCTGAATAAATGGCAGTGAAAAAATAAGGGATCAAAAGTGAATAACTTTTCTGACCATAGATATTAAACGATGATTTATGAAGATTTTTTACTTGAAACATTATTTTAACTTATTATTTGTTAATTTATAATCATGTCAATGATCAAAACTTTAAATTAATTATAAATAGAAGAAATTTTGATTATAAAATTCCCCTCCCCCACTTTTATTGATCTGCCGCAATTTTGAAATTAATTGAGGTACAAAGATGGCGCATATCAAATATTGCATTGTCGTCGGACTTACGTTGCATATGTGTAATAAATTTCAAAGATCTTGGTTAACTAGAAGTGGTCGTAATTTTGATTCCCAGATTTGTTGGAAAATCAGGAAAGCAAGTTTATAAAAGCGTTGTATTTCAATCGGTTAATAGCTAATTGAATTGAAATGAATTTTTATCGCATGGGACGAGATATTAACCTCTAATTTCTATCACAGAGCAAGAAGCAACTGCCACTGTGTTACAATCCAAGGACAATTAGAACGTTTAACATAAGAAAAAATCAAAATTGTGAAATGAAAAAAAATCGGTTTCGCAAAATGGTCTGTATGTCTGTGAACAAAAAATCTCGAGAACGAAAAGAGCTAAAAAGTTCAAATTTAATATTTAAGTTAGGTACTTTCCTGACTCGTGACAGGAAGCTTTTGAACAAAATTGGCCAAAGACTACTAGTACTTTAATGATGTACCTTTTCAGTTTTTTTTCTATTTCCTCAAAATTCGCTCCAATGATTTTGATTAAAATTCATAAATCAATTAATTTTTAGATGCTCTTTAAAATGTATATTCTCATTTTGCCCTTAAAATTTTTGAAGCACACTTTACTCTTGTACTTCATAGGAAAGATAGACGTGAAATAGTTGCTATGTTAACAGAAGATAAATATTTTCCAATGTTTATAAATTTTACATCTTTAATTAAAATGTATCATGCCCTCGGGCCTTGGTGTAGTTGCTAGTGTGCTGGCCTTCTATACCAAGGGTGGCGAGTTCGGATCCCGGGTAGTCCGATGATTTTATTTAAGCCATTTGGATATCAAATGTCTTAAATAAAAAACCTGGTGTGACAAGCACAAAACAGAACTTTCAATGGTAAGAGAAAGCTGTGCGACATTCACACAAGATTTATTTATTTTACAAAGATTCAATATAATGGTACACCTTCCAGAATATTAAATTATTAAATTTGGCCAATTTTTATATATTTTCCCACAGAATAGCTTGTTTGTCTCATTTGATTTTCTTTTTAATTAAAAGAAACTCCACCTAACGTTTTATCACTTGCATTTTACGAGTTTCTTTTTTTTTTTTTTTTTTGTTATTATGTAAATAATTACCCCTTTAAAGGTGCCCTCCTAAAAAAAAAGAATTATTAGTCTTAAATCTAACCATATAAAGTTAACAAATTAAAAGTAATGCATTTTATTATCAATTTTTGGAACTTTTAAAAATTGAAATATTTTCCGAACTACATAAAATTGAACGAATTTATTGTTGATAATTTTTAAACACTTAAACCATTTTTATAACTTAGTCAAGGTAAAAGAAATTGATTACATATATATATAGGTATAGGTATATTTGAATAAAAAAATTTATTGTTTGTTAAAATAGCCATAAAGAGAATGAATGGAGATTCCTTATTTGGTTAGATAAATGACATTTTTACGGATTAATAAAAAACGTAAGATAATCTTAGAGATACGCTTAAAAACATTCCTCTATTAATTGAAATGCAAATTATTTATTTTCTAAATTCAGGTAGTGAAATATAAAATTTGGCAATTTGTTTGAGTCTTTAATAATTAAATTTTTTTATTATAATTTAGCTAGACTCTTATAACGTGGCGGAACTATTAACACAATACTAAATCAATGCGTGCTATTATAGAAAATTCGTATCTGACATGTGCATATTCAAAGAAAAAATTTCAATTATTAAAAAAAATAAAATAAAAAAGTCAAAGATGAAAACAACATAAAATAAAAATCTGGTGTGAATGGTCGCACAGCACACAACTATTGAGTTCATTTTTCACAAGTGGCAGTTTATATTATTAGATCGGGGTATTTTGTCACAATTTTCATTTGTTATTTTTTTTACCAGGTTTTGGTTAGTGTTTGAGCCAAAACAAATATGTAAATAATTGGTGCATTTGTTCAAATTACCTAAAATAATTAACTTTCTAGTAAATGTCTAAGTATGGATTAATATTAGTATTAGGAGAATTTTTAATTATAGACCACATTTTTGTATTAAATATTTACTGAGAACTTGAGTCGGAGCAAGTGCACAGTACTTGATAACGGCTGCAGAATAAGCAGTTGAAACGTTGTACAGTATTTATATATTTTTAATAAATATTTAATACAAAAATGTGGTCTATAATTAAAAATTCTCCTAATAATAATATTTCAAACCACAAAAGCTTTAATAAACACATGGATTAATATGTTTTTCCCTAAGCACTTTAAGTGTGACAAAGTACCCCATGGCAGGGTACTTTGTCACAGGGTAAAGGATACTTTGTCACATGTAATTTTAAAGGAAAAATTAGTTTAGCCGTTAACATCTTTTGGAATTATATTTATTAAATTATTTAAATGAAAATATTTATAATTAATTACATAATCAACAATAGTCTACTATATTGCAATCAAACAATCAAATAAAATGTTACTCAGGAGCCTAGTTATACAGGCTTATCCACTTGAAATTTTAATCATCCTTATCTGCGTCACAATTTTCACAAACGAAGACGTCTACATTTCTCGTGGGCCCAGTCTTTGCCCATTTATCCATTGTGACAAAGTGCCCCAAATTTTTTGTGACAAAGTGCCCCGCTTGTATTTGTTTTCTTTACGTAACTGTTTCATCAACAAAATCAATCAAATAGGAACATGAATGTTTTTATTAATGTCGAAAATCTGGGTAAAAATCTTATTTACTTCCTTTTTAATCTGAATATGGGATATGCGTAGTAACCTTTTGCACTTATAAATAAGGAACTGGATTTAAGGAAAAGATTTGTTTGTTTGTTTGCTGGCATTCCTCAGGAGACTTGAACGCACGATAGATTCGATTCTCCGATTGGCCAACCGTCATCCAGTTCAATCAATTTCAACTATCATTAGATTAATGGCTAGTTGTCTTTCTCTCTAGCCGACGCAATAAACCTTGCCTAGGCTTAAGAAAAAAATGCTTAGGCCACCGCCGGCTATTATGGGTAATTAAACAAATCTTGCCCAATCAAATAATTACTTCTTTTTATTTACTTCCAACGAAACAAAACAGATTAAAATAGTAGTTGACAAAATTAAATTCTGAAATTAAAAGAATTTTATAATAAAAAAATTGACTGATGAAGACTTAAAGAATCAATCGAAACATCAAGAATTTGTTTAGAAAAAAAGCAAAATAAAAACTTTTTTTTAACCCTCACACTTTTTCTCATTCACACTCACACACACACACACACACATACACACAGTCTTTTCGGCAACTTAGGCCATATAAGATTTTGATGATAAACTTTATTATTTATAATATCTATTGGGGGTCCAGGCATTTTTATTTAAACTATTTGGTATCCAAATGGCTTAAATAAAATCATCGGACAGCCTGGGATCCGAACCCGTGACTCTCGGTATAGAAGGTTAGCACGCTACCAATTACAGTAAGCCAGAGAGCTAAGAAGAAATTTTATTTTAAATTAAAACTAATAAAAATTTAAGAAGTAAAAGACGAAACGTTTTAAAATCAACGTGACTTTATCTTATTTATTATGAAAGGAAGTAAATCTATTAAATGAATGAAAATTGTGTCTGGAATTGTGAAACATTTAGATAATATTCCACTAATAACACGGTTGGCTATTTATTTATTTGTCCGTGACATTGGCATATCGGAGTCTTCTTTTCTGTAGCCCACTCGTTTAAGCAGCAGCTGATTTCAAACAAGAAAGAGAAAGAGAAGGAGGTGGAGGAGAGTTATTTTATTAGACATAGCCGCATACAGATGTAATGCAATCGAGTATATAAAGCAAACAGCAGGCAGGTTACAAGATGTCTTTTGGGGGATTAAAGTCTAGAGACATCTTGTGTCTCTAAATTGATCATAAATTTCAGTGCGTTCTTTTGTGAAATTTAATATTTATTTAAAAGAGATCGCTAAACACAATACGAAAAAATCACTATTCATATTCTAAAGAGCTTTATAGTTTATAGTGTTTCAAAACAGTTTTAGCGGATTATTAAAAAGGAATATTATTCAATATTTACAATTATGGTGTCTATTAGAATCTGCTTTATTTAAAATTATTATTATAGAAGAATCTCCCAGGTAAATATAAAATGAAAAAATAGGATAGTTTTTTGTTCTCAGTGGTGTGAATTGTGATTGTGGTGTGTATTGATGGATAGCGGGAGTTCCGTGGACGTTATATTAATAGGGAATTTTTAATTATAGATCACATTTTGTTATAAATTATTTATTAAAAATATAAATACTGTACAACGTTCTGACTGTTTATTCTGCAGCCGTTATCAAATGCACTTGCTTCGACTCAAGTGAACTAACTGTCAGGACCGTTACGTGATAACGGCTGCAGAATAAGCAGTCGAAACGTACAGTATTTATATTTTTAATAAATAATTAATACAAAATGTGGCCTATAATTAAAAATTCACCTAATAATAATAATAATTCAAAGCCACAAAAATTTAATAAACACGTCCAGGGCTACGGGCTTGGTCTAGTTGGTAGCGTGCCTACGTTTTATATCGAACGTCGCGGGTTCGAACCCCAGGCAGTCTGATGATTTTATTTAAGCCATTTGGTATCCAAATGGCTTAAATAGAAATGCCTGGACCCCCAATAGATATTATCATATATACCGGTTATCGTCGAAGTCTTAAATGGCCTAAGTTGCCCAAAAGACTTTGTGAATGTGTGTGTGAGTGTGAGTGAGAAAAAAAGAGGGAGTGTTAAAAAAAAAATCCAGGGATTAGCTATATTTATAAAAATATAATAAAAAAAATAAGATTTAATAAAAGAGAGGAAAATAAGAGTCTGAGAAAAAAAATGTAAATACAAATTAGAAACTAGTCTAATAAGCTATTTTTTTTTTTTTAATTTCAAAGATTTTATCACCTATATACAGTATATTACACGATTAGCCAAGGGGATAAAGCAGTTAAGCTTAAAATCCTGAGTTGAAAAGAATTTGAGTTGAAAATTATCCAACTCTTTCTGAAGCGCCTCATCCTGAGGAAGGAAATGCGACCCCCTTCAGGATTATTCCCATGAAAGGTACTCCTCAACGTAACCACATCTCACACTAATCATTGAATAGATAGATATATTACACTTTATAGCTTGTTAGTAAAAAAAAGAAAGAAATACAGTCATTTAAGAAAAATTTGAAGATTGAAATAGCTATACCATAAAAATGATTAAGGAATTATGCAAAAAAAAAGTAAAAAAGTACAATTAACCTAAATATATCGCTAACCAAAAAATTCCAAAAATACGATTTCAAAACAAAAAAAAAAAAATAATAATAATAATAATAATAAAAATTACAATTATTGGAATTTCAAAAAAGCCACTTTCAAAAAAAAAAAAAAAAAACTTGTTATAAAGAGAGCCCCTCTCCCTTTCACCAAATGAGAACGTAACCGGATTTGTTTTGTCTAGCATTTCTACCGCGCTGATGGGAGGGTGGCGTTTAGTCCGCCAAAGGCGTAAAGTGTTCTAAAGAGATATTAATTTAGAGCGTAAGAATATCAACTGAACCGGAAATAGAAATGGCTACAAAATAAAAAGAGAAAATCTAAAATGAAAAAAATAGAAAACAAAATTTTTATATTTCTCATTCATCTCCAAAAAATATTTATTTAAACGTACTAGGGCCGGTCTCAAATTCAAAAAACTTTAAAAAAGAGGGTAGGCCAAAAGATGCCGTCTCAAATACAAGAATTCAAATCAATCTCTCTTCTTCGAATATCAGAAAAATCAATAAGAACTTTATACTCGTACCTTTAAAATTTAATTTTCCTTATTTATTTTTATTAAAAAATATGGGCTATCATTTTATCCATTTAAATTCGCATAAAATTTTTTAACGTTTTATGACTATAGGTATTATATAATTTGGAAATAACAAGAGATTTTAATAAATATTAAAATTAATTTATGAATAAATAAATTTTTTTTTTTTGCTCATATTAATAAATAAAAATAAAGTTTATTTAATAAAAGAATTTTAAATTTATGTGAAATTAATTTTCATAAAAAAACTTGAGTGTGATTAGGTTTTTTTAATGCCTTATCTATTATCAGTAAATTCTTCAAATTAAAAAGGGAATTGAGGGCGTCTGGCGCATGCGTAGTGAGCAAGATCACATGCGCAGTAACGAAAAGCAATATTCTTTTCCTTAATGCGCATGCGCCGGGCGCCCTCGAACGGGCCTATTGTTGTATTAATTAAATTTTGAATAATCTTAAAAAAAAAAAAAAAAATTAAACGTGTGGGGTCGTGAGACTCTCGTCAGGAACGAAGTTGCTCACGCCTTTTCTTCAACTCCGAATATAATTTAATATAGAAAAAGATAGAGAGAAAGAAATGCTCTAGAGCCGTTGGGGGGTAAGCGTGGTCTCGACTTCCTCCGCCGATGCTCGGGCGCTATAACACTTTTTTGTTACGTGACATTTTCTGCCAATTCACCCTACCGTAAGACGAGTAAAAGAACTTAATTCCCATATTCAGCTTTTTCTTAACCCTATTTCTGATTGACTTTGGTTCGTGTTCGCTCGCTTCTACTATTTATTTAGATTCTTCTACTATGGTTTATTTATTTTCCGATCACCCGTTTCCACTCACGGTTAATGATTCTAAATCTTTTCAAGTAATTAAATTATTTGTTTCAACTCTGAAATGTCAAATGTCATCAGTATAATTGAGTTGAGATGATAGTAGAGTTACAGTAACCTAATAACTTGTGCATCTAAATGTCCATTTAATATTAAATCTGGTTATTTTATTTGATATTTCTTTCTGTCTAGACTGGCCTGTCTATAAATAATCATTCCATTAGGGAGTTTTCGTAATCCTCATGGGAACTGGTTCTAAGAGAAAAAAAAACCTTTGCTAATTTGATTAAAAAAAAAAGAAAAAACAAGAAAAGAATTAATTATCAAAAAAAAAAAAAAAAAAATAAACTTGATATCAAATGTCTTACGCCCTTTTTCAGTATTAATTCCATTTGCAATATATAGAATTAATTTTATGATTTAAATTATAGTCCAGGCGAAAAATGGGGAAAAAAAACCAAAAATAATTAACATCAATATTTTTGGGAATAAAAAAAAATTATTATTTTGCGATTTTTTATTCCAAATAAGGATAAGAAACTAATCTCCTGATTTGGGCATATCTAAACGCATTTATACAATTGACAAAATTAAGGCAAAAACCACGATATTAACGGGGAGTAGGAGCGAAGCTGTTACGCATATTTTTGCCGATAAGATGGCGTTATGTGTCTTAAAAAGCAAGCCAAAAAAAAAACGAAAATGAAAATTTGCCATGAGATGTCACAATGGTAGCTAATAATCTAATGTATTTGGTTGATTTTCATTGATCTTTTAACAATGAATACTTTATAAATGTTATTATATATTATGTATCATTTATAAAAGCATAAAAATATAGAAAATATAGGCCAGATATAGGCTAATACGTGATCTGATAATACCGGCTGTTAGAAATTATAACTTTCTGTTATAATAATCCCTTATGAATTTAATTCATTTAAAAAAAAAAAACCATTGAAAAATTCCATAAGAGTGTAGTTTTTCCGTTTGAACAGCCACTCCTACTCCCCCTTAACAATTTTTCCTCTCTTGTTTACAATTTTTCGATCATTTATGAACCCAACTAATTTGACTCTCTTACTAACTTGTTCCCCTTCAGGTGAAGGAATGCAAAAAACGTCTGTAACGAGACCTGAAGAAGAGGTCAACGGCGTAGAGAACAAGGTGTTTATTTTTAGCCTCGTGTTGGTGCATGTGAATTAACTGCATTGAGAATTTTATTAAAGAAATAAATGTGAGAAATTAGAGAAGCCGTTGATTATGCGGTCATTCATTTGAAAAATAAATGGAAATTAGATATAGCTAGACATAGTTAAAACGTATGTTAGTGTAAATAAGAAAAAATTGAAGACTCTTTATCTTCACTGGAGTAGATAAAATAGATTATTATTTACTTTGTTTTTTTCAATAGTTAGGAGGAAAATGTGCGAATTCCGTTTTAAAATTTTATTTCCGGTATAAAAAAGTTGTGAAAAAAAGTATTTAAGCAACATTTCCACAAATGTTTTGTCTTAATCAAGGCTCTCAGCAGTCATTATATAAATACAAATTTCCAAGGGAACTGACCCCCTTTTGAATCGAAATTTACATGCAAATCCCCATAGAAATTTAACATTGGCTCTATGGAAGAAATTTGAAAAATCTGAAATACATCAGTAAAGTGTACTTCAAACTATTTTCATTTACTGATATACTTTTTAAAGAGCATCTAAAAAATAATTGATTTATGAATTTTAATCAAAATCATTGGAGTCAATTTTGAGAAAATCGAAAAATACTGACAAAGTACATCAGTAAACTAGTACTTTTTGGCTAATTTTGTTCACAAGTTTATTTTCACGAGTTAGGAGGGTGCCTAACTTAAATACATATAATATTTCAACCTCGTAGCTCGTTTTCTTTATACTTAAAAATGTCCACACAGACATACAGACAGACAGACACACAGACAAATTTGCGGGACCCACTTTTTTATGACAATAAAAATTATATAACAAATGTACAAAATGTATTAATCAAAAACGTTGGAACGAATTTTGAAAATTAAAAAAAAAATTGAAAAAGTACCGGCCGATTTTGTTCAAAAGCGTCGTGTCACGCCCCATATTTAAATATCAAATTTCAATCTCCTAGTTCTTTTCGATCTTGAAATATTTTGTTCACAGACAGACCATTTTGCGGGGTTCCTTTTTTTGGGATCTCAAAACATGTAGTTCTGAATTTTGACCCAATACTTTATATATTCAGGGAAAGTAAAAATATAAACTTGACAACCCTATAAGAATATGCTCCAAATTATAAATTTTTTATAGAGCCTCATCCTTTAGTTATTTACTTCTCCATTTCACTATAAAAAAAGTATAATTTAAATAATCGTATAGTCAATTTCAAGCGGCGAAAGTAATAACCAGCAAATAAAATGAATTACTTTATAAAATAACAAAGTATTTATTTAATTGGCGTCGCAAGCCAAGATTCCTATCTTGATCTCATGACCGATATGACGAGTGCAACCTGTTTGCCTTGCCTTTTTTTAATATTAGGAAAAAAAATAGAAAAAAAAGTTCACGTTTCTCCCCGCTTCTATCGACATCAAGTCATCGACATCATCCCAAGAGCTCTTTGAATGATTCCATTAAACATAAATTTATTATCTATTCATCCAATGATGATAACTCTATCTATAAATAAAAAAAAGAGGCTAATTTATGAATTTATTTCCTTGTTATATCAAAATCCCATTCATTGAGAATAAGGATCAAGAATTGTACAATATTATATTAAGAAACGGTGTCATAGATCATTGACCTCTTGGTTATTAAATGACAAATCGGGTAAATAATAATTTTAAGTAAAGGAGCCCTCGGGGTGTAGGGGTTAGCGTGCTAACCTCGTATACCAAAAGTCGCGGGTTCGGACCCCCCTATACGTTTTACTAGCAGACCCTTTTGACATATCAAACTTATATAATTCGGAAATCTTCAAAGCCAATTTTCTCGAGTGTTTTTGACAAGTGCAACGTACTACTTTAGAAAATTGATGTCCAGATACTCGTCTTCAAATCCAATGAGTTAAAAAAAAAAAATCGGCGACCACCACCCGTAGTGGCCCCTTTAGGAATGGAAAAGGCGCTCGAAAAGTCGATTTTCGATTTTGGAATCGATTTGATATTTTTCGATTCTCGGAATCGATTAATTATTTCCTAAAGTCGACTTTTCGACTTTCAAGTCGACTTTTAAAAACTCCACACAAATATTGTTTTCAATATTTTTACAAAAGAATATTATATCCAGAAATTGCACGTGATATGGCACCGAACATTAAAATAAAATATGAAAGTTGAGTATCAAAATAAAACATTGATAAAATATTAAAATTGAGGAATTAAGAATGCCACATATTTTCCCTACCGATCTTAGAAAGCGTGTTGATTGGTGTGTTATGTGTTTTGGTATCCAAATGGCTTAAATAAAATCATCGGACTGCAAGAAAAAAAGTTGAAGTCGTCCAGTGAGAATCGATTCTAATTGATTTGAAAGCTTTTCAACTCGATTCTAAAAAGGCGATTATTTTCAGTAAAAGATCGATTCTTGATTTAAAAGCCAGAATCGACTTTTCCATCCCTAGTCCCCTTGTAAGTAAAGGATTGGGAGGAGGGGGAGCATTTGTTCTTTAATGAACGAAATTTGTTGTTCATTACTATATTACGTGAATTTTATACTCTATGTTTGTTTGTTTTTTAATAAGTATGAAAAAGCTTATTATAGTAATAATTTATTAAGTAGTTAAATACCAGTTTTAATTTCTTGAAAATCGTCGACGATGAAATTGAGCCGCCATGTTTATACGATATCTGAAAAAAAAAAATAATAATAAATAAATAAAGAAAAAAATATTTATATTAATTTTATTTTAAACTATATAATTATCTAATGCAAAAAAATACCCGGATTTCATTTTCCCTCTTGGCGTTACTCAAACGATAATTTTTTTTTTTTTTTTTTTAGAATAATTTTATAGCCATTTAAGAAAATATTTATAATTTATTTATTATAATTAAAATTTTCCAAAACAGGAATTTATTAACATTATTAACTTGAGTATTAAAATTGACATAAGGCTTATTAATTGTTGTAGGTATTCATTATAAAAATAATTATTCAAAGGGGCTAAATATAAATGGAATTTTTATACCTCTGAGAGTAAAAGTGAATGGAGTGGAATTTATTTATTATGAAAAGGAATTTGTTTAAATATTGGATCGTTCCGGGATGAGGCAGGCGTATGACAACCGGTAAAAATTCAAAAGTTGCTTGCCTCCCTCTAATTTTTTTTTTTTTTTTTTTTTTTTTTAAGAAATTTTATTTATTTTGTGGAGGAAATGAACAAAGAGTTCTTTGTCCCATGAACTGGAATTTGATTAAAAACTCTTTATTTAAATGAAAATGTAATGTAGTCTAATAATTATAAAAAATTATTTATCATTTTCGAAAAGAAATTTATTCAGTTGGACACTCAAATATTAGGTCTGTTCGTTTCGCTTGCCATTGCAATATAATTTACACATTTTGCCCTGCATTCTGTTCGTTTGAAACTTGGGGGCTGGTCAGAAAAAGTAGATTTTGCAGCTTAAATTGAACTTATCGAAAAGCTGTGAATTGTGGAGGGCGTCTCTCAATATTCGGAACAATCCAAGACAAATTAAATGACAACTGAAGTTTAGGATAGATTAGGTTATAAAGAACTCATTTTGCAAATTTATAATTTCAATCGAACCTATGGCTCAGGGGAAGAGTATTATTTAAAAAAAAAAAAAAAAAAAACTTCAATAGATTTCAAAATATGCGAAATTTGCACTTTTTGATTGGGCACGTTTACACTTTTTGACCTAGATAGATTGCCATGGCCGCACTTTTAACCATGGCAAGTGAAACGAATAAACTATTGAGAGAAACAGGTAGATGAAGGCAGCCAGCAAAGAACAAAAACTTTATTTAAATATGATCGACGTTTCGGGAAAGCATCGCTCCCATCTTCAGGACGATAAATTGCTAATGTTGTTTAGATTGATACATGTAGGTCATACAAAATTGCAACACAAATCTGCATATACCATTAAATGTATGTTTAATTGTCTATGAGAATCGTAGTAGGTGCCTGGGCTTAACAATTTATCGTCCTGAAGATGGGAGCGATGCGTTCCCGAAATGTCGACGATATTTAAATAAAGTTTTTGTTTTTTGCTGGCTGCCTTCATCTACCTGTTCCTGTTGATTATCACTCAGCCAATAATTTCTTCTTTTTAAACCTATTGCGTGTTTTCTTGGTTGGCACAAGAAAAAGATTTTTATTTACTTGTTTTGGCATTAAAAATGATGCCTCTAAATTCTAGGAATTCGAGCATTGGTAATCCACCTGAGTGTTATAATAATTACGCAACGCGGCCTATTGCCGGGATATTTTTGAGCCTGCAGCCGCCCACGCATTCGAATGAATGCCAAAGCGGATTGCAAACTGCTCTAAATATTTATCGGCTTGTGCTATTTGTTTGAGGGACCTTGTCCATTCGGACCGTGAGTGCATTTTGCCAACAGTTTGTCTCCTCTAAAATCCCTCCTCTCTTTTTCTGGGGGAGAGGGGAGGAATATCCTTGCAAATCCGATCTATCCGTATTACATCATTATGGCTATATTTACGTGAGCGGATACTAATTTGAGAAAATTTTATGAAGAATAGTCAATCTTGATAGGATTAGTCAAATTTTGGGTATATTTCATAATAGACGATTTGGATAAATACAGTATTTATTTTTTTAATATTAATTATAATAGAAAAAATAAATTATTAATAAATAAAAAAATCTGGTGTGACTGGTCGCACAGAACACAACTTTCCCTTAACTTTGGTAAAAAGGTAGAAAGTCCTGTTCTTGTCACACCAGATTATTTGTGTAGATATATATATTTAGTTTCCGTCAATATATTAAAATAAAATTCAAGATATCAAATTTATAAACAAATATGCAAGTCTGCACACACAACTTTCGATTACCGAAGGTAAGGTGTTTGTCACGCCAGTTTTTTCGTGTCGACATGTATTTAGTTTCCCCGATATATTAGAATTCAAGATGTTAAATTTAAAACTATGGGAAAATATATTTTGTTACCATTTCTCCTATCCTTCCTATTAAGTACAAGAGTAAAGTGGTCTTCAGAAGATTTCAATGTCAAAATGAGAATTTACATTTTAAAGAGCATCTAAAAAATAATTTATTTTTGAATTTTAATTAAATCGTTGGAGCAAATTTTGAGAAAATCGAAAAAAAAACTGAAAAACTAAATCAGTAAAGTACTAGTACTTTTTGGCCGATTTTGATCAAACTTAAATATAAAATATAAATTATTGAAATATAAAATTTCAAACTCCTAGCTTATTTCGTTCTTGAGATATTTTGTTCCCAGAGAGACAGACCATGTTGCGGGACCCACTTTTTCGGACACAGGAGTCATCAAAACTTGTATATCAATCAAAATCTTGTCAACGAATTTTTGGCATAATCAAATTCTTTCTCTCTATATATACACATATATAAGTAAGAGTAAGTAAAAAACTGATACAGTACTTGTTTAAGTACACATATATGCATGCACATTGAGATGATTTTTGCATTTCTGGCATCCGTAAGAACTTTAGAGGGGAGGTTAAATTTTCCACAATCATAATACTTCCCCTTTACTTTTATATATCGTTATAATAGTGCGGGAAAGCCCCTATTTAGAAAGTAATTAGATGCCGGTGGTCCGCTGAAAATTATTTAACTTTTCTTTAGATTTGTTCTATTTAGAACGGAAGCTTCATTTCTCTAAAACTATTTCCAGAATAATAAATTTTATTTTTCTTCAAGTAAATAATAAGTTTGTGTGAATTAGAGTCGTTCCACTTTTAATTGTTGACATTTTAATGGTTCTTTAATGTTTCCCTCAACTCCTCTCTCATCTTAAAAGATATTAGTTTGTCAAAAAGATTTATTAAGTTATGTTACAAACCCTTCCGTCTCTTTCTTCCCTTTAGTCTCGTGTTGTTATACGAACAATTTATAGACATTGAGACTTTTATGTTTTTCCTTTCAAAAGAATACTTCGTTATGACGTTGTTACATATAATTTTGATATATAAAAACAACAACTAAGTTGCAAAACAAGCCCAGCCCTTTCTACTACCATATGGATTGATTTGTAGACCTATGAATTATTTGCTACATGATAGCTACAGGCACACAGATGCAAAAATGAGTAAAAAAAAACTGATGTGACTGTCGTACAGCATACAACTTTCTCTTACCTTAGGTATTCGAAAATTGTGTTCTGTGCTAGTCACTCCAGATTTTTTGTATCGACATACATATATTTAGTTTCCGCCAATAAAAATTTTTAAACTTAACTCTGGTGCAAATGGACATTAGTACCCAACGAGCTAGTACTAAAAAAATATGAACAAAATTTGACCCACATCTCAAAAAGGTTCGCTATTCCTGGTCTAGGAAAAAGAGGGAGGCGAAGGCAGGAGACATGGCTAATAAAATTATATTTTTATTAGTATTATTAAATACGTTCTAGTAATTGGTCTCTCTCTGAAATTGTTTTTATTTTTTATTCTATTAATTAATATTAACTAGAAGGGTTAGAAGCAATTAAATAAAAGGAAAAAGAATTCTAGAAAAGAGTGATTTGTTTTTGAATCTAACTGTACTCTGATTGTTGCTTTCTCTCGTATAAGAAAGAGAGAGAGAGAGATTAAAAGGTACAATTCTCTCTCTTTTTAATAAAAATACTAAAATACCTTAGATGAAAGATGTTGGAGTAAGGAGGCAGAGAAGGAACAAAATATCAGAGCAGAGGAGAGGATGGCGACGGCGAGGACGTACTTATGTGTTTATGGATGAACGCCATGACACTAACTGAGACGGTGATTCAGGGCGTTTAATACAGGCAAGGTGGCGCCACCACGAAATAAACCCGAATAAAGCCGAACATTGACGAACTAGTGATTGTTAAGAACCGGTTCGAATAAATTCGCTCTTCAAAGAGAGATTGTGGAAGGGGAGATAGAAAGGGGAGAGGAAAGGGGTAATGATAAATAAGAAAGAGAACAACGTTACGAAACTTTCCACTTCAGCAATCTAGTTTGTTCGAGAGTATATTAAAACCATTCAATCAGAGGTAATACACTGTATTTATATTATTTTATTAATAAGGCAAGCATTTGAGACATTATATTATAAAAATCGAGATAAAAAAAATTGAAAAATCTGGTGTGACTGGTCGCACAACACACAACTTTCTATTACCCTTCGGTAATCGAAAATTATGTTCTGTGCTTGTCACACCTGATTTTTTGTGTCGACATATATTTAGTTTCCTCCAATATATTAGAATTCTAGATGTAAAATTTATAAACATGGGAAAATATTTATATTTTGTTACAATGACAACCATTTCTCTTAACTTTCCTAAGTACAAGAGTAAAGTGGTATTCAAACAATTTTGAGAGCAAAATGAGAATATCCATTTTAAAAAGTATCTAAAAAAATAATTGATTTTTGAATTTTAATCAAAATCATCAAACCGAATTTTGAGAAAATCGAAAAAAAAAAAAACGAAAATTACATCAGTAAAGTAGTCTTTGTCGAATTTTGCTCCAAAGCTTCGTGTCACGTGCCAGGGAGATGCCTAACTTAAATATAAAATTCCATTTTTCTAGCTCTTTTCGTTCTTGAGATATTTTGTTCACAGATACACACACAGACAGGCCATGTTGCGAAAACCACTTTTTTTGATTCAGGGGACCTCAAAATGTGTATATCCATCAAAATATCGACATCGAATTTTTGACAAGAAACCAATACTTTCTCTCTCTCTATATATAAATATGTATATTACATATAGGTAAGAGAAAGTAATTAATTGGCACAAACATGTTGAAATAAAAATATTCAAAAGATTCCTCGTGTCGAGTAAAACGACAAAACATTCACTGACAATTATTCAAAATTACCCCTTCCATCACCTGAAAAGAGTAAAAGTTATTCTCTTACTTTGAAAGAGAACTTATTGACAAGAAAGTCAGAATGGCTATGGAAATGGGAAGATCACTTCATCAGGACCGGCCTTGTTCTCTCATGTTAAGAGTCCTCCATGACTCTCTTTCTCCCTTTGCCCCTTTTTACACTCTTCAGAAACACATTTGTTAGACACAATTCATGGAATGCATCAAAGGTATATTTCAAAAGGGTCCAACATCCGTAGTGAGTCACTACGGTTATACGTCATCATATAAAAATTTTCTTTGGTTAAATAATTTTCGAGATCTATATATTTGAATATCTCGATTCGGACTTGACTAGCCATAGATATATTTAACAAATGTGTGAGTATGTAAATTTTTATTCTTAAAATATTAATACAGATATAATTTTCCAACTCATTCCAAAACTTCCTGAATATATGAGTAAAAAAAAAAACCAATACATATATAGATGAGATAAATTATTTTTCTTATTATTAAATTTTTTATTTAAGCTAATTTTATTATTATATTTATATTTTTATAGTTTTAAAAGGTGTGACCGTCGCGTCAGCATAATAAATATTTAAACTTTTTATTGGTGTATTTAATATCTATTTTATTTGAGCTTATAAATTAGCATAAAATTAATTGAAATATAATCTCTTATTAGGTAAGATTAGTTGTTATTTTAATAGTCTTTGAATATACTTAAACGGAATAAAAAAAATACTAGAAAAGGGACACCTTTGGAATTTCTAAGAGACTAAATTTTTGTAATTAATATTTTTTGTGAGCAAGCAAAAAAAAAATTCAGTGATAGTGATTTTTTTTTAAAGTAAGATAATATTTCACTAGCCGGCTCGGGCCCTCCGAAGGATCGCAAATATTTTTGTTATAATTAAAGAAAAGTCTTTGCAAAAAATTTATGATAGTCACGCGATGATTGGGCTATATATAATGCCTCTAGTTATTAATAATTGGGCTCGATCATATCCGGTTCGAGAGATGTATATCCGGCTCATCAATAATAGTCAAGGGAGAAGAATAGTAATCTTATTATCACTTCCTGGTAATCATTTTCTTAGATTCTCATCTAATTATAGATAAATAAATAACACTAGGTTAAGTTTCCAAAGGTTTTTTAGACTATCCGCATTTCGACTTTAATACTCCATCTTCAGAGATATGACAAAGAAAAAACACAAAATGATTTTGAGTCATAGCTCTGAAGATAATGTATTAAGGTCGAAATGCGAATAAGCTAAAAATAAAAACCTTTTAAAACTTAACCTAGTGTTATTTAGTTTTATCTATAATTAGATGAGGATTTAATTAAATTGAAAAATGTTTCAACCAATCCAATTCTTTGAATTATAATCATTTTCTGTTTATTTTAATATTCTACATAGATGTGCAGTATATCTTAGCAGGAGCAATTATTTAATTATTAAATGGTCGTTTGGGTTGTATGTATTCACTAACTTATTTCATTAGTGAATAGAAAACCCAAACGACCATGCGGAAATGAGGATATTATATATATATAGCCTATATTGCTGAAATTTGATAAATTCTAATTCAACAAAAAATTACTCTAGGTCAGTGGTTTCCAAACTTTATGTTACCACGCCTCCCTTAGAAATATTTAATCTTATGACGCCTCCCCCCCCCCCATTTTATAAAATAATACAAAAACAAAAAATTTTAATGTTAAAAAATATAAATTTATATAAAAATATTTTTTTTATTTATTCTTATTTATATTAAAACTAGCAATCATTTGGAAAATTAGTCCTGGTGGCCAATATTCGCCCCTCCCCTTAGACTAGTCCGCGCCTCACAGTTTGGAAAACGCTGGTATAAGGGTATTTTATGGCTGGTGGAATCTGTATCAGAAATGAAAGTTAAAAGAAAACGCAACTAGAATTTTTTCTTTAAAAATATATTTTAACAGCTTACGTTTCGGCCTTGGTAAAAGCCATCCTCGGATGACCACTAACAGCTCCGAGGATGGCTGTGACCAAAGCCGAAACGTCAGCTGTTAAAATATATTTTTAAAGAAAAGATTCTGGCTTCGTTTTTTCTAACTTTCATTCCTGAAGAAAAATATTTTTCTCAAATCTTATTTTCACGCCCTAGGGGGGTGTCTAACTTAAATATAAAATTTCAACCTCCTAGCTCAATTCCTTCATGCTTTAAATTGAACCCAAACAGACACACAGACAGAACATGTCGAGAAAACCATTTTTTTTTTTTTTTTTTTTTTATTCAGGGGATCTCAAACATGTATATCCATCAAAGTCTCGACATCGAATTTTTGACATGAATCCAATACTTTCTCTCTATATATATTAACATATATATAGAAGTAAGAGAAAGTAAAAATTCAAATCCGAATTGGGATTAGTTATATATACAAAAAGATGCGGTAACTCACCCCAGTAAAATTCTAATGCCCAATCGCACCGCACAATTTAAGTATAACTTAAAATAAAGTATCAGCAACATGGCAACGTTGTAAATTTTAGTGATATTCTGCTGATTTTTGTGATTTAATATTATAAGACTTAAACGATACTGTTATTTATTAATAAATATATATTGGGGGTCCTGGTATCTTTATTCACGCCATTTGGGTCTTGAAACATGATTTTATTTTCAATCAGAGAACGTGTTATCTTAGCAACGAACGTGGTTAGCAACGGATGACAATGAAAGTTTGTTAAATTTCATACTTAACCCCCAAATATTTAAGCCCTCGATTTCGGGGGCTTAGCAATGACTTAAGCTAAAAACAATATTGATAATATAATATTAATTAACTAATAATAATACATTTTTTGGATTCGATTTCGATTTTTCTTATAAAAAACATGAACAATATGAACTATATTTTCGAGGATGATCTATATTATATTAGAGGAGGGCCTGTCGGTCCATCCGTCTGTCACGCTCTGACCAACTTCCCGTTGGAATTTTGAAACGAAATTTTCCAGTCTTATATTAGTAGAGCTGTGTTTTTCAATCTTTTTGAATTTACAGGTTGAAAAATTCTGGCGATTCTCTTGGTTCATGACCGACAAAAAGATTGTAAATCAAAAGACTATGTAAGTTATATGATTTTCTCTATTTTGGTACCTATTTCCCTTCTCCATGAAATTATGTTTTTATTATCGTGTAGAACTTTGCCTTTTTCCTTTTGCCGCCACCCTCCGTGTAGGGCTTCGCCACCCCCTAGGGGTCCCGACCCACAGATTGAAAAACACTGTGACAGATCGTTATTAATATTTATATATAGTAGCCTATATATAAAATTGCTATTAATTAATCAAAAATCATGAAAATTAATATTTTGTTTCTGATTTTCTCATTTTTCTGAAATTAATATTTATAAACAATATGTATTTAATTTAGTTTATGATTATTAAAAAGAAAAAATTATTAAATTAAAATAAATCACCAGAATATCACTAAAATTTACAACGTTGCCAGGTTGTTGATACTTAATTTTAAGCATACTTAAATTGTGCGGGCGATGGGCAAAGTGGACTAATCACAAGCTATCTTACTTTTCTATCTAATGAAAAAATCCCTACAAAATTCTGCAAGGGATTCGATGGGTTCCTAAATTACCCAGTGTTATTTTTATTATCTGTTTAGGGGAGTTTCGAAATTCTCCAAAATTAATTCCGCCCCAGTAATAAGAAATTTTAGAATGACATTAATATGTTTCTAACCCACTATGCTATTTGCTAAATATTGAATAATAAATTTTAACTCAAAAAGAATGCACTTATTTTTTAGTAAAAGTATTAAAAAACATTAATATCTTTGTGCATTATAGGGGATGGGGCAACAACCCCCCTGGTTAATGCCTTCATACCTCTCCCCCCCCCCTTTAAGGAAATGAGAGCCTTCACCGCGAAATTAATCTCAAAATAATTTGAATTATAAATAATAATTATTTTAATTTTTTTTTATTTTGAAATTATTTTATTTTAATTTTCAACCCTTAATCTCCCCCTGAGTAAAAGTATATTAAGGAAATTTGATTAAGAAAAATATAGGCCAAATAGAAAGAATATAATGACTTAAGAAAATATTTTAAAAATGCCCTCAGGCTTGGTGTAGTTGGTAGCGTGCCTACCTTCTATACCGAACGTCGAGGTTTCGGACCCCTGGCAGTCCGAAATGGTTGGCTTAAATTGAAATGCCTGGACTCCCAATATGTATATTATTAATTAATAACGGTTATCGTATAAAGACTTATATGGCCTGAATTGCCGGAAAGACTGTGGGAATGTGTATGTGAGTGTGAATGAGAAAAAAAAGATGTTAAAAAAAAGATTAAAAAAAAAAACAATTTTTTTTCAATGACACCTACACTCCCCCTCCCCCTTTCAAAGCTTATATTCTTCCTCTACCCTTAGTGAAATACAAAATATTTAATTTCATATTCAAAAGAATCTTTTTTCGCAGTCAAATTATTTGTTTCTATCATTTTTTTTTTCAACGATAAAATGCATAATAATTACCTTTAATAAGACACTCAAGAGGGTGTGCTGATTGACGGTGAGGTCAGGGTGGGTTACACTATATTAATTATTCACTTTGATTCACTTTAAACACAAATAAAAAAACAGACCAGCTCGGCGCGCCTGTCTGCAGGCCACGCTCTCGACTGAACGAGACTTGTCTTTCTTTCGATAGGAATAAAATTGATGAAAATAACAATTCCCTTTTTATTAAAAGTAAAAAAATACCTTTATCTCTAATCTAACTAAATTTAGAGATGGAAAAGAATGTCAACAAGTGATTTGGAATATTCCAAGGCCTTTCTTAAATAATCAACCCTTCATCCCCCCTCCCTAATCAAAATAATAATCAACGCTATTTTTTTTTTTTTTTTTTTTTTTTTTTTGAATGTTTTCTATTTATTTGGCATAAATTTAAAAAACATTTTTTTCAATTTTCCAACCCCTTATCCAATCCTAATAAATAAAATAATTAACAATGCTATCGCCTTCGGCGAGCTTCGCGTCTAGTCAGAAAAAAATTAAAACTCTGAAAAACTTCCCTGGATCCGCCTTTGGGTTTTACACATAGTATAATTTTCTAGAATGAGTCTTTCTTTAGGCCAGTGTTTTCCAAACATTATGTTACAACGTCTTCCTTAAAAATATTTAATCGTATGACCTCCCCTCCCCACACACACACACACATTTAATAAAATAATACAAAAACAAAAGTTTTTAACTGTATACTGTATTTATAAAAAATGCTAATCAAAATGTTATAAAACAAAATATTAAAAATTTGAATGTAATATTATATTATAGGTCCTGAGGATGATGAATGCATCGAAACTGATACTTGTACAAGGCAGTTGACCAATAATAACTAAATTTAAAATAGAAACAACGTTTGTATAATTTCTTTGACCAACCATCCATCTACGGCGAAGAAGCTGCAAAGTCAATTTAATTAAAAGTTTTTAATACTAAAAAATATAAATGTATATAAAAATATTTTTTTTTATTTATTCATATTTATTATTTTCGTCCCAGAATCTTCTAAATTATTTTATTATTTTATTTATAAAACTATCAATCATTTGGAAAATTGATCTTGGTGTCCAATATTCGCGCCTCCCCTCAGAATAGTCCGCGCCTCCCTAGGGAGGCGCGCCTCACAGTTTGGAAAACGCTGCTCTAGGTTATATGGATTGAAGCTGATGAGTGATGCCGAGAGAAATTGTAGACCGAAATCTCCTCAACTACGCTGACTTTTCGCAAGGGTGTAGGAAGGGAAAACAAAATGAAAAAATGAAAAAATAGACTCATTGGGGAAAATAAAAAATTTTTTCATTTTGTTTTTCCCTTCCTACACCCTTGCCGAAAAGTCAGCGTAGTTGAGAGTTTCGGTCTAGGTTATATGTTTTAAGGGTTTATTAAAATTAAAATCAAATTAACATTTTAAGGTTTTATTGAAATTAAAATTAAATTTAACACTTTAGAATGCATTCTCCATATGTCAACTCATGTCAATCACTTCTGTTGATGGCGGCAATGCCAAAAGGTACATAAAGTGTTAAATTTAATTTTAATTTCAATAAAATGTTAAAATGTTAATTTAATTTTAATTTTAATAAACCTTTGAAACATATAACAAGGGTATAAGGGCCGGTTGCTTATTTATAATTAACCAGCTATTCCTCGGATCAGGTAGTTGACTATGACTTGTAAGTCTTTTCAGTTCTAGTAAAGCTAGTCTTAAGTTAAATAAGAGCCCAGATCGTAGCTAAGACCAAAAGTATAAGGGACGAAATTAGAAATACGAGGCTTTGTTTTTAGAAATTTTAAATCCTGCTGTTTTTTTTTTTTTTTTTTTTTTTTTTTTTTTTAAACATTCACACTTTTTCTCATTCGCACTCACACTCACACACACATTCACACAGTCTTTTCAGCAACTCAGGCCATTTAAGACTTTGACGATAACCGTTGTAGAGAATATATCTATTGTGGGGTCGAGCATTTCTATTTAAGCCATCTGATATCCAAATGGCTTAAATAAAATCATCGGACTGCCTGGGTCCGAACCCGCGACGTTTGGCATATGAGGTAGGCACGCTACCTACTATGCCACCCCGGGGGCTAAATCACTGTTAAATATTAATTATTTTAATTTTTAATATTCATTTTAATCAATTTTAATATATATTTTTAATAATTTTTATAAAAGATGCCTTTATTGAGTTACTATCTTCACAAAACTTTCCTTATACCTCAGATAGCTAATTATATGTGGAAATCTTCTAACAAATTGTACAAAAAATGATGAAAACATAGAAATGAATTTAAATGAAATCTATATCTTCTACTATTACTTGAACTATAAAGCAGGGGGGTGCACTCCAATGGGAGAATTTGAAATTGTGTGACGTCACGTATGCCACCCCAGTGAGGAGTTTAACACTTTAATCCGCTAGAGGCAGGCTAGTCAACCGATGAAATGATCAAGAAATGATCATGTGATTTCTATATATATAGATATATTATATTCAAATATTGTCAAATACGTTAAAATTGTCATTCAAGAGATAAGTATTGGATTTCATTATATACTTAAAAATGTTTTTAATTATATTTATATGTTTATTAACTGCATTTCCATTTATATTTTTTAGGAAAAAGAAAATGTTTAGCAAAAAATTGCAATAATTATGACAAACTAATGAAATTGATAACCTAAAGATCATTCGATTTGGGCTCGATATTCCTAAAAATAACAGTCACCATGTGAATCTTTCACCAATAAATGGAAACATCAAATAAGATAAGTAATTTTCTAATAAAACTAATAAAACTATGATAAATATTAGTGAAAATCAAACAATTGTCAATATTTTTGACAATAGTTTGAAAACACAAATATTCTTTAAAATTTATTATAGAAATGGAGAAAGATCATCCATTAAATGATACATCAAATTCCTTAGAAGTTTTTCTTTTGCTGAGGATTCAGATGTTATTCTTCGACAAAACTATCAACTGGACAACTCGCCTAATTTACCAATAACTTACGTTACTAATTTTGATTCTTTTTCAGATCGTCACAAATCTATAACAAATGACAATTTAACTTTATTTATTTATCTCTTGTGTATTTTTGTTCATTTTTACATATTATAAATTTTTTTATTTCTTTTTTGTATTCTGTACCCCAAAAAGTTATAAATGTATTTATCTGTATTTTTTTAAATAAATAGTTTATCTTTCCAAAATATCTGATGTTTATGTTATAAAAATACCCCAGATTCTTTCTATATTAAAAATTACTTATTAACAAAAAAATAATATATATAATTAAAAAAAAAAAAAAAAAATCAATCAATAATATATATATATATTTACACGAAATACATAATTTTAAATTTGGCGGCTACAAATTTGGTTTGAATTTTGCGCAAATTCCTGCGTTCTGATTGATTGCCCCTGATGGCGGACAAAAACCAGAAATTAACATTGAGTACGCTCTCTGTTTATATATATACTCTGTGCTATAAAGTTTTTTGTTCTTTCTTTATATCCTCGTTTCTCATTCTTTATTATTATTTTTACTTTTTTTTTATTTATTAAGCTTATTACCTGTATGAGTTTAAACGGAAAAAGTTTAGAGAAAAAAGAATTGATAATGATTCTGGTTTTATATTTATTTCATTGAAAATTGTCAATTAAATTTATATATTTGTAACTTTTTTGAAATGATAAGATCTTTATTGAAAGAACCTGGACAAATAATTACTTAAAAATATTTCTAAAGTTAAAGTTTTATAAAAAAAAAATTGTTTACTATTTAAATTTTTTCTAATTGAAAGGAAACGAGGCAAATTAATTAAATATTTTTAAAATTTCTAAAAAAACAAAAATAAAAAGGCTTGTATTTCTCATTTCACCATTTACTTAAGGCTTATATCGAGCTTTGGGTTTTAGCTAAATAACTACGAACTGAGCTCTTATTTAATCATATGATTAGCTTAAATAGAATTGAAAAGACTCGAAAACAAGTAGCGTAACATATGCGAGGGAGAGCTAGTTAATTAAAAAGTAATTTTATGATTTTGACAGTATTGAGATAAAAGTAACATGTTAACGTCGCTGTTAAAACTTGGTTTAGAAAATAGCATTTTTAACGCTGATGTTATTACTTTACTTTTTAACATCCAATTTATGATGTAAAATTTTAACGACTGTTTTTAGAGAATATACCTCCTCTGTATTAGAAAAAATAATAATAAGGCAAATGAACGTAAAAATCTTTACTGAATTCTTTGCTTAAATAGAAATTCAATCAATAAAGCTTAAAATAATTGATTAGGCGCTATATAAAAGTAGCAAATTATTATTTTAATTAAAATAAAAAATCCTCTTCTAAATAGGCTACTTTCGTCGTATCATTTATTCATCGCGGCGCTATCTCATATGAAGCCACCCGAATGGAATGATCAATGGGATAATTTGGCCCAAGGCCCAAAACGAAAATCTAACCATACTATAATGACTATAAAAATAAAAGTTAATTGACAGAAGGAGAAAAATTTCATTCATTACTCATTTTTTTTTCTTCCATTATAATTAAAGACATCTAAACAAATACAAATAAATTTTTTTTAGTCACACAATCCAGCCTTAAAGGGAATTATTCTTAAATTGTAATTAATTCAATCTACTAGATGCTCTTTATTTATACTGGTGGGTATTTATTTTAACTTGCCAAATAATTCTTTCATCTATTTCCACCGGAGATCAATTAATTAATCTAATCTGTCTTATTTAAAAAGGGACCCTCACAGCAATGATTTTTTTATTCGAATAATTGCAATGAAATATAACTGGTCCAAATAAGAGGTCACTTGATCTGCGCATTTAGGAACATAAATAAATAGTCTTTTAGTCAACTCAGAAGTAGGTCTATATAATAGCTAATAAAAAATATAATTTCGAAGTGTAAAAATCGCGTTAACTTATTTCTACATTTAAAATATCACTGTTGCTTGGTCGATTTAAAGATAATTTCTTGTTCCATGGGAACTATTCCTATGAAGTACAAGAGTAAAGCTTGTTCCAACCAATTTTGAGAGTAAAATGAGAATATACATTTCAAAGAGCATCTAATAATAATTAATTTTATCAAAATCGTTAAAGAGAATTTTGAGAAAATAAAAAAAAAAAAAAAAATGAAAAAGCACATCAGTAAAGTACTAGTACTCTTTGACAAATTAAATTGAAATTCTTCGAGACGCTTGCGACATGAATACTTAGCTTAAGTATAAAATTTGAGAAACGGGAGATTTTTCGTTCTTGGGTTATTTTGTTAACCCACATAATATTTAACATTTTCACTTTAAATTCATTAAATTTATTGTAAAAAAAAACTAAAATTCAAACTAAATTGTAATCGCCTTTTTTAATGGCAATTTTAAGAAAAGCAATAAAAGGTAAATGTTTTGATATTTTAACTGGAATTGTTCTTCGTAGAATTTAGACTTTTTTCACAATAAATTTAATAAATTTCAGGTGAAATATCAAAAAATGTGTGTTAAGGGAATTACTCAAAATCTAAAAGTCTCTCAATACTCCTAAATAATTCTAAATAAATGGACTACAAAATTTCATAAAAATTGGGAAAAAAATTTTTTTTAATGTGTAAAAAGTTCTCTTTTGAATCGAAATTTACTTGCAAATCGCCATAGGGATTTAACCATGGCTCTTCGGAAGGAAGAGCCGAAAAATGAATTTGAAAAATCTGAAATACTACGTCAGTAAAGTGTACTTAAAACAATTTTCACGAAAAATTTTAATGATATAATTTTCAAAGAGCTTGTAAAAATAGTTGAATTATGATTCAAAATCGTTAAGCCAATTTTGAGAAAATCGAAGTACATGAGTAAAGTACAGGGGCGCCGGAACGAATTTGAATCAGGGGGGGGCAAAAAAATTTTTTTTAGAATATTAAAATAATTTAATATGTTTAAATAGTATAAAACAAAAACAAATCTATAAAACTTGAAAAATTTTAAATAAAATCTAAATTTTAAAAAAATTTGTTAGTGATTTTATCAAAAATTTTTGGAAAAAATTTGGAAAAAAATGAATTTCTTATTCTTTTAATTTTTTTAATTGAGAAGATTTTATTTTTCAAAAGTAAAAATATATCATTTTTAAAAATAAATGAAATAAAAAAGAAATTTTGCCCCCCCTCTGCCCCCCTGTAGGATGCCAGGGGGGGGGGCAATGTACCCTTGCCCCCCCAGTTCCGGCGCCTATGGTAAAGTACTAGTACTTTTCGGCCGATTGTTTTTAATAACTTCAAAATCAGTTTTGTTATTCTACAAGGGCCACATGTTTATTTTTTGAAAAATTGACCTTGAGCTCTCTATCGTCTATCTTAGATGATAAATTGGGACGAGAGTCTGGTTCAGTGGCTGTCTGTCCGTGGCATATATGACGGGATAGCGTGACTTGGGGCTATTTGAAGAACATGAACATTATGAGACCCACACGCCTCTTCGGGAAAAGCTTGGGATGCCTTCTAGACCGTGATTAAGCCATTGACTATGCAAATGGATCAGAATTATCTTTATATACATATAGGCCTATATAGGTGTTATGATGGTTTATATTTTATTATGAATCTAGAGTTTAAACTGTTGTCCTAAAAGATTTAATCATTCACAAGAATTAATCTCGGAAGTTCATAGAGATGCAGTGAATGAGTTATGGACAGCCTATTCCTTTGATAGATAGAAGCACTGGCGAAGCTGATATTGTGGGATCACTCCAAGAATTAAAATTTTTTTTTTATTAGTTTTTCGGCATCTGAGACCATATAGCCTTTCACTTTTGGCTTTCTTTTAATAATCTAAATATCAAGACACAATTCATATTGTGTTAATTTCATAGTAAATTTAAAAAAATTTGATTATTTATTGTGATGAGTTAAGTTTTTATTTTTTTTCACAGTCGGGTGTTATCCTCCTAACGGGTGACACCCGAGGCGTCCCTTCTCAAGCTACGACACAGGGTAGAAGCGGAAAGGGTCGAAGACAAGTCAAAAAATTATTTAATTTTATTAGTTGTTTTAGGTTTTATGTATTGATATCATTTAGAAGTTTAATTTATATATTGAATAATTTAAGTTTTTTTTTATCTAAATGTGAAATATAAAATATTTAAATCGTGGACCAAAGGTCTCTTGGCCTTTTGATAAAACCCGGGATCTCCAGCCAATCCGGGATCGATATGCTTTAATGTTAACCAGGCTTAATAATATCACCTTTCAATACATTTTTGTTTCGAAATTTTCAATATTAGCCTATATTACTTTTTTTTCCAAAAAGTATAAAAGTTTAACTCTAAAGAATACTAGAAATGATTTTGGTATATCTTTTAATTACTTAATTAAGTTAGGGTACCTGAGTGATAAGCCTACGTTTTAAGGTCTCTTTCTCTATCTATTTATCTGTCAGGGACTGACACTTGGAAAGTATACTGAGGTGGGTTTCCGCCTCCTTTCTCAGGAGAAGGCCCATTAATAGTTGTTTAAATTTCTGCCGTGAAGTGGATTTGAACCTGAGCTGCTTTCAGGATTACAAGCTTTATCCCCTTGGAGAATCGCCTTCTCAATTGACAAAATTTTTTTTAATACTCTACTTGTGTGGCCACAACATTCTTATATATTTTCAAACAATAAAAATTTAAAAATATAACAATGCTACAAAATTTATTAAAAATGATTTATCTCATATATAAAACAAATTTTATGTTTAAAAAATTCCGCACTTTAATTAAAAAGTTATATTTTTTTGAATAAATATCGTAAATCAAAATTAAAAAAAAAAAAATAAATAAAAATATTATTCAATAATTTCATAAAATCTGTCACACGAATTTATATCCGAGAATTTGTGCCAAAAATGTTCGAGAGGGGAATTGAAATTTTACGGCCAGTGTTAAATCAAAAACAATTTTATTGGTACTAAAAAAAAAAAAATTTGCAAAAATTTAAATTTAAATTTAATATGATAATTTATAAATCTAACAAGTACTTATAATTACAGTTTACTTTAAATTATATTAAAAGCTAGTTTAGATCTTTCTTACTCTTCTTGTTAAAGTGAATAAAAAAATGTTTAACTCACTTAATATGTTTATGTAAAATATTCCCATGTTTTATTGCAATATAACTAAGAAGTTTTGAAAGTACAAAATTCCTAATCGCACTCTAAAACTAAAGTCTACATATCTCAGGCTTCTCATTCAAAAAGGCGTAGCTAGCATGGGCGTACCCAGGATCAAATCTAGGGGGGCATGGTCAGATCATGGTCGTCCAGAGGGGGGCAGATCATGGTCGTCCAGATTATGACATAGCCATTTTTTATATAGAGAGGTAAAGCCTTCGAATTAAAGGCCTAAAAACCCTCGAGTCCTAACAAAAAGAATCATTCCCC
This sequence comes from Euborellia annulipes, assembly GCA_023213315.1. NCBI lineage: Eukaryota > Metazoa > Arthropoda > Insecta > Dermaptera > Anisolabididae > Euborellia > Euborellia annulipes. The sequence continues at coordinate 34,219 of JAKCPI010017990.1, read as the reverse complement.
GTCGCCAACCACCAATTTTGTTTCGTTTCATCACTTTATAAACATTTAATTTTTTTTTGTTGCTTCTAGGGGGGGCAGCTCCCCCTGCCCCTCGCTGGGTACGCCCATGGTAGCTAGGAATTTATAATAGAGAAGGGAGGAGGTTCAGTGCTTCCAAATGAGGCAAAATAACAAGACAAATGATTTTCAAAAAATAATTATAATAAATCATTTTTTTAAAGTATTTAGGTTGAGGTTTCATTGGGAAACGGAGGGGGAAGTTTAATTTCAAAACTTTGTTACAGTCCAAACTGTTTTTTAGAACAAACTAGTTTAACCAACCACACTTAGGATAAACTAGTTTGGCCCAGGAGAAACCAATTTATCCTCGGATAAACTAGAGAATTCCCTAAACTTTTATTTAACGAGGACCTTACTGCAAAAAAGATTAGCTCAGATCGATCCGCAAATGCGGACAGTTCAGACGATCCGATCGGACTGCTGCAAAAGGATTAGCAATCCGATCCGGAGATCCGACAAGCTCGGGCGATCCGATCCGCTAATCCGATCTAATTTCTAATAAAATTGACGAATTAAAATCTATTCCTTCGACCGAATTCGCACATTTTTAGACGTTTGAATGAAAGATATATAAAAAGTTTTAAAGAAATGGCAATCTTTTAAAAAGAATCGTAAAAATCAAGGATTACTAATTTTTCGAAAAAAAAGATTAGCGATCCAGAGAGCAAAATTTCGATCTAGATCCAAAATCCTCTCAAAAAAAAAAAAAACGAATTTCGATCCAGATCCAAAAATTCTGGATCGGATAGGATCTTAGAATTTAAATCCAAAAGGATCGCCATTCTGCCCTGACTGCAATAGACCGAAACCGACTAGGTCGGGACCAAACTAGTTTATTCTAAGTGCGTTCGGATAAATTATTTTGACTTAAAGAACAGTTTAACCTGTAGCAACTCTAAAAATTCGTCCCTCTAAAAAAAAATCCAAGAATAAATAAAGATTTGAAAAACTGCGATAAAAAAAGAGAAAATTTTGAACAAAAAAAAAGACATCAAATAAATTATTTTTTGAAAAATCTTTATAAAATAACATCTTATTCAGGGGGCCGGAACGAATTTGAATCAGGGGGGCAAAAAAATTTTTTTTAGAAAATTAAAATAATTTAATATGTTCAAATAGTATAAACACAAAACAAATCTACTATAAAACTTTAAAAATTTTAAATAAAATCACAATTTTAATAAAATTAAAATTTTAAAAAATTTGGTAGTGATTTTATCAAAAATTTTTGGAAAAATTTGGAAAAAAATGAATTTCATACTCGTTTTATTTTTTTTAATTTAAAAAATTTTATTTTTCAAAAGTAAAAATGTATCATTTTTAAAAATAAATGAAATAAAAGAAGAAATTTTGCCCCCCTCTGTCCCCCCCTATAATGCCAGGGGGGCAATGTCCCTTGCCCCCCAGTTCCGGCCCATGATCTTATTCAATACAAAAAGATTTTGATTTTAAATTGTGTAGTAAAAAATTTTCAGATCAAATATATTATAGTCGTAAACGGAGACATTTGTCTATTTATTTATCCTAAAATGACTCCATTAGTCTAATCTGATTTTTATTAATATTTAGGTAGATGTGAATTTTCTTTCATGGTCCCATCGTTTTTATTTTTCTCTCTTTCTCTCTCTTTTAGGCATAAATAAATAAGTTTTATGTTCTCATTTAAATATCTATATAGCTACAACGCTAAATTTTTATTATCAATTATACAGCTATATTTAGTGAGCACCGCTAGCCTCTGGCTAGATTTTTATTTATTTATTTATTATTATTTATTTTTTTTTTTTAATTTTGAAAATGAAAGTTGATTGACTCGTGTGTATGTGAGTCATCTCATTCATTATTATTTTTGAGTTATGCAAAAAATATATATATATTCAATTGGATTGATTCCAAAAAAAAAAAAAAAAAAAAATGATAATTTTGTTTGTTGAAAAAGTTTTTTAAGTTAATAATTTGTTTTTAATCTAGTTAACTTTTGTTTACTAACAAACTTAAGCACCCACCTGTTCATGTCGTCTGAACTTTCTAATAGAATATTTATTTTTAATAATGACCTAGAAAAAATCATAAAATTCGCTAGACATTTTATTTTAGTTCTTTTTCGCATTTAATCCGTGTTATAATCTAAGAATAAACAAATAATAATCTAATTAACGACCGGTTGAGTGTCTTTCGCATGTGCATGTGCATGTTTGTGGAATGCTGTCGTTATCAGCAAACTTGTTCTAATTTAATAATTCGTTTTTCATCTCTTATGCCGGATTTAATGAGTCTAAATGAGCCTCTGGCCTCTCCCTCTTCTCTTCTCTCCCTAATTGATCAGGAGGTCGTTTAACTCCAGGTTACTACGCCTATGCAGTTCACTTTTACACCTTTACGTAGCCAACTACTGCAATTTATTGTCCCACATGTCGATCTCGTGTTTTATTTTACTCTAGCAAAAATAAAATTCTAATTTTAGATATATGAGTTATTAATAAGTTTTTCCCCTCCCAAAAATCTCAATTAGAATTTATCTTTATATTAGCCTTGTTAATTAGAAATGAACGCAGGAAGAGTTGTTAGAGATAGGAAATAATTGGGGTGCCGGTAGATGGCTACGAGCCAGAGGCCGGTTGGGTTTTATGGTGTGTGTCTTCGTGCACAGAAGCACCTCAGGTAAATAGACATAGATAGGCAAATAAACGTGGATAACTGTAGGAATTTCAAATAATTAGAGGGTAGAAATGAGAGATGCAGCCAAGGTTATTTCTTTATACGTTTAATTCACACAGCAGACTCTTTGGTTCCGTGTTTGAACCATTCTCAGAGCTGGCGAAAAGTCATTAAGAAAGTGTCACAGTGGATTTTATACATTGTTGAACTGTATAAAATCCACTATGACACTTTCATAATTACTTTTCGCCAGCTCTGAGGATGGTTCAAACACGGAATCGAAACTTCAGTTATGTGAATTAAACGTAAAAGAAATAACCTTGGCTGCATCTCTCATTTCTACCCTCTTATTAATATATCATCTCAGCTATAAATTGTTTTGTAATAATAATAATAAATAGTCTTGTTAGAAATGGAAGGACAACTTTATTTAGGCCTAGTACAACTTCACTATTCACAGGATTTTAACGAAGGAGTAGAGTTGTCAGTTTTGGGCTTTAATAATGGCCCGGAAGTAAAATCAGCAGGGGTTCGCTGGTGTAGATGGTTAGGGTATCGACTTCTACAAAGAAGATCTGTGCTCAAATCCTGGGCTTGCCGGATTTTTTCATTAAATAAAAATATTTATTTAAAGTAAAAAAAATCATAAAACAGGCACTGGATTGGAATAGTGGATCCCACCACAATAGCCTCCAGGCAACTCTTCTCGGGAAATTATGTAACTTCACGGAGTGCCAGTAGATGACTACGGCCAGAGGCCGGGTGGGTTTGAGGTATGTGTCTTCGTGCACGGAAGAACCTCGGGTAAATAATACCGATAGGAATTTCAAATAACAAAGTATTGATAATAACAGCAGCAGAAATTTCAAAACAATGATTATTATAACAATGGCTTATCATGGCACGTTTTGAATGGTCGGCTGAGTGCTTAGCTTGACCATCCATTACCTTCCCTTTACGATTAGGTGCATTCGCTCTTTCGTTATTACTTACTATAAAATATTTAATTTAAAGTGTATAAGAATTTGAAAAAAATAATTTAATAAAAATGTATGTAGGTAAATTTTATATTATTATTATTTTTTTTTCTTTTCGACAAAACAACTCATAAATCAAGAGAGAGTAAATGAAATTTATAAACATACATTATTCTTTTCGACTTATTATACTTATATTTTATATACGAAACCATTATACGTGGCAGAAATAGATTCTTAGCTAAAAATACGAGATGTAAAAAATGAAAAATAATTATATATAAAATTATATTAATTCACTTTAATAGATTATTTTTTTTTCTGTCTCATATTTTCTTTAATTAAAGTCACGAACATATTAATTTAATTTTTGTAATGTTCAACATGTCACAAAACTATTCATATGGGCTAACTTGAAAAATATTTTAGAATTTGTCATCGCATTATTTTAATAATAATATTTAGATGAAAAAGAATGAATGGCCCTCGGGGCATGGCGTAGAGGTTAGCGTGCTAACCTCATATACCAAACGTCGCGGGTTCGGACCCCAGGCAGTCCGATGATTTTATTTAAGCCAATTGGATACCAAATGGCTTAAATAAGAATGCCTGGACCCCATATATGTATATTAATCTCTATAACGGATATCGTAAAAGTCTTAAATGGCCTAAGATGCCGAAAAGACTGTGTGAATGTGTGTGTGAGTGTGAGTGTGAATGAGAAAAAGTGTGAATGTTTTTTTATAAAAAAAAAAAAAAAAGAATGAATGAATTTTTTTGCCTTTGGATGAGATGGTTTTAAATTTTTTCTGTCTCATTTTTAAATATTAATTATTATTATTATTCTCCCCCCCCTACATATTAATTTTTAATTTAATAATCAAATAGGTTGATTCATAATTTTCCGCCTTTTATATTGACACGCTTTTTGTTGTCAAAAATTAACCTTTCATTTACTTTTTTTTTCAGAAAAATATTCTTCACTGTTCAATTGATGAAAATGCGTGTGGAAAATCATAATCATATTCGTCATATTATGTTTTACCACTACGAGAAAGGATGGAAGGCAGCACAGTCATTTAGCGATCTCAACCATCTTGTTGGGGAAAGACAATGTTGGAGTGGTTTTACTAATGGTGATACCAGCTTGGAGGACAATTCAGGAAGAGGCCGGCCATCGAATTTCGATTGTCAGATACTTCTGGCAGTCGTGGAAGAAAACAAAAACATGACAATTCGAATACTGGCCGAAAACTTCAATGTCGGCCAATCAACGATCGTGAAAATTTGGACACGTTTGGCTTTGCTGTTGTCGGAGAGTTCATGGGGCACCCATCCAGTTAATTTCCACACTTTATCAACCCTTTTAGGATGATGTGAGGACGTTTGAAGTTTTCGGCCAGCATTCGAGTTGTCAGGTTTTCGTCCTCTTCCACGGCTGCCAGAAGTATCTGATCGTCGAAATCCGATGGTCGACTTCTTCCTGAATTGTCCTCCAAGCTGGTATTACCAGACTTGAAGCGGTAAAACCATTCCCGACATTGTCTTTCGCAAAAAGGATTGTTGGGATCGCGAAATCTCTGTGCTTTACATCCTTTTTCGTAGTGGTAAAGCATAATATGACGAATATAAATATGATTTTCGACAAGCATTTTCATCAAATGAACAGGTAGGAATAATTTCTGATTCTGATGTCAATTTTTGACAACAAAAAATGCACCAATATAAACGTCGGATAATTATGAATCAACCTAATATAATTCTGTTTCGTAGCCAAAAGATTTGAAATTTTAAAATTTCGATTTTAGATTATTTTAGAGAAGTGGTTCCCAACTGGTTTACTCTGTTTTAGAGTAAAAAGAAAAGTTAAATTGGGATTTTCGTTTTTCAATATATCCAATAGTTTTTGAGATATTTTCACCAAATTTATGTCAAATATTTCAATTAATAAGATAGCCTATATTTATATATTAATAATAATATTAAAAATTAAAGTAGTTTTTCCCCTTCAGTTGCATTAGAAAAAGATGATTTATTTATTTAAATGGTTTGGTTGACTAACTTCACTCTCGAGTAGATCAGGCATTTGTGGCGCCGACTGTAGCCGAAAGGACGCCATGAGTTTTTTTATATATTAAATATACCACAAGTTAATAAAAAAGTTAATAATTAAAAAGAAAATATACTTATACTTTTTAATTCTATGAGGTATAATACCTAAAAGTTTTAAAATAGGTTAAATAAAAATTATTTTATAACTTTAAGTCGAGATAATTTATCTTCTTTAAACTTTAAAATATCTCTTTAAAACTTTTTCCCCCTCGGATTCACTTTCATTTTCGGTAGGTGAATGAGTTTTCTATATGTCTGTGTGTTCTCATGTGATTGATTCTTTTCTTCTGTCTGTTTGTTTGTCAACAGCATCCGAGGGGGCATTCTCTTCTCGCGTATCTCATTGCATTAGATCAATATAGACAGTCTGGAGTCCAGCCAGCCTCCTCCGATAAGAAATGTAAACGCGGAGATTCCCACGAGCATCATCTTTTTTTTATCATCAATGTATATATCATTGATTTTAAACGAAATATAATCCTTATACCCGAGTATTTCGCCCTTTTTTGGAATAAAAAGGTTTATTTGATTCCATTAAAATCATTTTCTAAGAATAGAGGTAAATAAAACGTAATATAATAATTTTATATTTCTTCAAATATGTAGTATAAAACAAATCTACTATATAGCCTATATCAGCGTTTCTCAACCTTTTTTTGGCCCGCGGATAATAAAGAGCTACTACTACATAAGTTAATTGTAGCATTTTCATTATCATTTACTTACAATAATATTTCATTGTAAAGATATATATATATACATAATATATACATATAATAATTAAATATATAAACCTTTAACAAAAATCTCAGAAAATTAAAAAAAAAAAATCACAAACTTCCACAAATAAAATTGTCCGCGGACCACTGGTGGACCTGCCGGACCAGCGATTGAGAATAGCTGGCCTATATAGCCCAAACATATTTTGATAAATTCACTTGCAAATTTTTAAAATTTTAATTTTATTAAATTAATTTTTGATAAAATCATTAGCAAATTTTAAAAAAATTTGTTAAATTTTAATAAATTTTAAACATTTTCAAGTGATTTTATCAAAATTTTTTTAGGCTATATAGTAGATGTGTTTTATACTATTTGAAGGAAATAAATATTTTGAATTTTCTTCATTTTCAAGGTTTCATGTTATCTAAATGTTATTATTTTAATTCCATATAAAATGTTTTTAGAAATTTGAAATACAATAGGGACTATATAAAATATTTTGAAAAAAAAAAAAATGAGTTTCTTACTTTTTAATTTTTTTTTTTTTTTTTTACTTTCTCTTACCTATGTATATATGTAATATATATATAGAGAGAAAGTATTGGATTCATGTCAAAAATTCGATGTCGAGATTTTGATGGATCTTCACGTTTTGAGGTCCCCTGAATCCAAAAAAGTGGTTTTCGCGACATGGTCTGTCTGTGTGTGTGTGTGTGTGTGTGTGTGTGTGTGTGTGTGTGGGGGTGTGTCTGTGTGTGTTCAATTTTAAGCATGAAGGAATTGAGCTAGGAGGTTGAAATTTTATATTTAAGTTAAACATCCCCCGGGACCGGAAAAAATAAGCTTTTAATCAAAATCGGCCAAAGAGTACTAGTACTTTACTGATGTACTTTTTCAGTTTTTTTCGATTTTCTCAAAATTTGCTCCAACGATTTTTTTTTAAATTCAAAAATCAATTATTTTTTAGATGCCTTTTAAAATGTATATTCTCATTTTGCGATTGAAATCTTCTGAAGACCACTTTACTCTTGTATTTCATAGGGAAGGATAGGAGAAATGGTTGCCATGGTAACAAAATATAAATATTTTCCCATACTTATAAATTTTACATCTGAATTCATATGTTCCGTACTGTCGGGAACTAAATATATTTCGACACGAAAAATCTGGTGTGACAAGCACAGAACACAACTTTCGATTACCGAAGGTAAGAGAAAGTTGTGTGCTGTGCGCCAGTCACACCAGATTTTTATTTAAAAGATACATTTTTTAAAATAAAAGAAGACTTATTGCTCCCCCTCCCCGCCCCCTCCTATAGGGTGTCAGGGGGGGGAATGTACCCTTGCTCCTCCCCAGTTCCGGCGCCTGTGAATATAATAAGTCTTTTATCTGTTCAAATTTTAAATTTTTTTTTAAAGTCATTTCGACTGCTAAATTTCAGATATGGACCGTTTATTTTGAAAGTGATGTAAGTCCATTTTTTTTAAATGAGATATAGCATAATTTATGCTTAAATTAATGTAAATTTTCTATGTATAACTAGCTAGTGGTAAATTTCTTAAAACATTTCCATGTTTTGTCCAATTGAAAATTGGTCGGTAAATAGATTTTTTAATAAACAGATATGTTAACCTTTCATTTTCTCGAAACAATAGAAAATGAACTTACACCACTTTCAAAATAAACGGTCCATATCTGAAATTTAGCAGCCGAATGACAAAAAAAAAAATTGAATTTTTTTTTTTTTCTTTTTATTCAGGGTTTGTTTTTCACCATACCGTTATTACAAAAAAAAAAAAAAAATGTATATTTTTTGTAATATATGATATTATAATTTTTACTTTCTCTTACCTATGTATATATGTAATATATATATATAGAGAAAGTATTGGATTCATGTCAAAAATTCGATGTCAAGATTTTGATGGATCTTCACGTTTTGAGGTCTCCTGAATCCAAAAAAGTGGTTTTCGCGACATGGTCTGTCTGTGGGTGGGTGGGTGGGTGGGTGTGTGTGTGGGTGGGTGGGTGTGTGTTCAATTTTAAGCATGAAGGAATTGAGCTAGGAGGTTGAAATTTTATATTTAAGTTAAACACCCCCCTGGGACCGGAAAAATAAGCTTTTAATCAAAATCGGCCAAAGGTTACTAGTACTTTACTGATGTACTTTTTCAGTTTTTTTCGATTTTCTCAAAATTCGCTCTAACGATTTTGATTAAAATTCAAAAATCAATTATTTTTTAGATACTCTTTTAAATGTATATTCTCGTTTTGCCCTCAAAATTGTTTGAAGCACACTTTACTCTTGTGCTTCATAGGGAAGGATAGGAGAAATGGTTGCCATGGTAACAAAATATAAATATTTTCCCATACTTATAAATTTTACATCTGAATTCAAATATTCCCTACTGCCGGGAACTAAATACATGTCGACACAAAAAATCTGGTGCGACAAGCACAGTACACATCTTTCGATTACCGAAGGTAAGAGAAAGTTGTGTGCTGTGCGCCAGTCACACCAGATTTTTGTATTTGTAAACGGTATGGTGAAAAACCAACCCTGAATAAAAAAAATCAAATTTTTTTAAAGTCATTTCGGCTGCTAAATTTCAGATATGGACCGTTTATTTTGAAAGTGGTGTAAGTTCATTTTCTATTGTTTCGAGAAAATGAAAGGTTAACATATCTGTTTATTAAAAAATCTATTTACCGACCAATTTTCAATTGGACAAAACATGGGAATGTTTTAAGAAATTTACCACTAGCTAGTTATACATAGAAAATTTACATTAATTTAAGCATAAATTATGTTATATCTCATTTAAAAAAAAATGGACTTATGTCACTTTCAAAATAAACGGTCGATATATTCTTTTTTTATAAATTTATATATTGAATTATTCTCAATATATTAAAATAATTTAAGAATCTTCCTATCATTCTGCTGATAAAAAAAGAAACAATTAAAAAATAAATATAATTAGTGGTCCAAAAAAAGAAATCATAAGTCTATAAAACTTTGAACAAATAATAAATATTTCTTAATTGGTTGTAAAAATGAGGGGAGGGAGGAGAGGGCATTCACCTTCTTTTATTTTTATTCTCCCTGCGTCAGATGCATTTTTTTATTTAACTTGTCACGATAATGACATTTACTGCACATATTAAGAGAAATAAAAAATACATATGTCATATAGGATAACATGTTTACATTAACTCAGGGGGGAATGATCAATGGACTTCTGTATTCTGATTATACGAACTCCGCCCAGGAGAGAAATTTATTCTTTACTGACGTCATTAATGAACTGTACATACGAAAACGGGACAAATTACCAATTAATTATTTTTTTAAATTGTCTAAATATGAAATCATCAAGTATAAATCCGTCAAACTAGAAGTTTTTCTGATGAAATTTTACAATAAAAAGACAAATAGGTTTCTCATAGATACATAATTAGAAAAATAATTAGCAATTCTGAATCACCGTAAGGAGAATTTTTTTTAAGTTATCTAAATTAATAAATATTAATTAGTCTAAAATATTTTTAAAACATTACTTCATAGTCCTGCAGATATTCTGAAAATCTTTATTCTAGAAGAAATTATTTTAATTCTAGAATATAAGACCAATGGCCTCAGATGCCGAAAGACCTTAAAAATATTAAAAAAAAAAAAAACTACAAAAATGATCAAAGAAAAAAATTGAAACCAAAAAATCGGTAAACACAACGCCCTCTTATTCTAGAAATTTAAATGGAAATACACATTTTGAGGCCATCTGTGTTCAAAAAAGAAAAAGAAGCTCTCATTTAAACTCCCTAGTTCTGTTTGACTCGCGTTTTTGAAGCGTTGAAAACGCGGCAAAAACGGGAATTCAAAAAAGTGGGTCCCTCAAAAAGACCTGTCTGTGTGTTAGAAATAAAGCATGAAAAAAATTGAGCCTCGAGGTTGAAATTTTATAACTAATTTAGAGGTTTTAATGATAATACCATGTTTTGAGGCCACCTGAGTAAGAAAAAGTCCAGCAAAAAGATCAGCCTGTGTGTTCAAAATAGAGCCTGAAGAAAATGAGCTTCGAAGATGAAATTATATGTCTAAGTTAGATACCTTTATTATGCGCGGAAATAAGCATTTAAATAAAATATGTCAAAAAGTATAAATACTTTAGTAATGTACTTTTTCGATTGTTTCAAAATTCGCTCAAACGAAATTGATTAAAATTCATAAATCAATTATTTTTTAATTCTCATTTTGCTTTCAAAATTATTTGAAGTACAGAGAGGAAGGGCAGAGGCAGCCAGAAAGGAAATAATTCTGAATGCTACAACAATTTTCCGGAGACGTTTCGGTGCATTTATTAGTGCTCCATCATCAGTCCTTTCTATAATAAAACATACACATCAATATAAAAATATACATGTATATATCAAATATAATGTAACAATATGGAATAACTTTCAATTGTTTTTTTGTGCTCAGAGTTAGTCTAAAATTGTTTGATATATACATATGTCTTTAATTGGTTACAACTGAACATGTATATTGTTGAACTGGCATACAATGTTAGACAATGGTCACCCAAGAAAGTGAACTATATGAATGAATACAAATATATTATTCTTAGATTTATATAAACGAATGCTTTCGGTCAGTCAACTAATTTATCAATTTATAAAAAAATTTCTTATTATCTATATTTAAATTATTAACTTATTAACTTTTAGTAATTTATAAAAATGAATATTAAAAAAACTCTTATTAAAAAATTTTGACATTTCAATTAAGAAATTTTACATTGTTTGAGAAAGTTTTATTATAGAAAGGACTGATGATGGAGCACTAATAAATGCACCGAAACGTCTCCGGAAAATTGATGTAGCATTCAGAATTATTTCCTTTTGGCTGCCTCTGCCCTTCCTCTCTGAATTATCATCACAGCCACCACACCTTAATTGAAGTATTTTACTCTTTTTTTTTTTTAAAACATTCACACTTTTTTCTCTGCACATTCACACAGTCTTTTCGGCAACTTAGGCCATTTAAGACTTTGACGATAACCGTTATTATTAATATATATTTATTGGGATCCAGGCATTTCTATTTAAGTAATTTGGTATCCAAATGCCTTAAATAAAATTATCGGACTGCCTGGGGTCCGAACCCGCGACGTTCGGTATAGAAGGTAGGCACGCTACCAACAACTCCAAGCCCCATGGGCACATTTTACTCTTGAAACCAGTAGAAGAGATAGGTATTTTCTATGTTTATAACTTTGACATCTTGAATTCTAATGTACCGTACTGCGGGAAATATAACACAACTAATTCAAATAGCAAAAAAAAAATTGAATTTTCGAATATTTCACTACTGAATTAAATGAAAAAATTTGCAATCTAATTAATATTTTCTAAATATATACTTTGCTTATTATTAGAAGAGTAGATTTATTTTATCAAAACAACTTTGAGACCTAGTTTTTGTTGAGACAATTTTTGGTGAACCAAATTAGACGGAGAAACAACATGAGTCATTAGATTCAGAGCTTCCTGGCTTGTATTTATAAGATAAGAAGGTTAATGTTGCGATTTATGAGCTCAATCAGGCGAGGAGAGAGAGGTTTTCGTCTCCCGTAATCGTAACCGTAATATGCTCGCTTGCGTAAGTTCATTCATTCATTCATTCGTTCATTCTCTTAGGCTTATCTCTCTTATCAAACGCAATTCCTTTTTACTACGCAGTGTGCTAAAGAGGAAGAAGTGAGAGAGACAAGACACCTCCCAAATTGACCGGTCCTAATATTATTATTAAATAGGACGTCAACGGCCGACAATTTCGTACCCATTTAATGCAAGCACTTGTTTATACCAACGAGGATTTATTTTTAAAAAGAAATGCGTCATTAATAAAGTTAGAGAGGTTCTTCCTGAATAATTATAATATAGTTCTCTCTCTCTTTCTCTCTTTTCAGTTATGGACTGACATATTTTCTTATTACCTTTCCTATGAAGACTGGAAAATTTTTCAAAACACGCGCTTTCACTTATAAGAGTAATTAATTTATACTCTTAATTGGCATGGCGAATTCAAATTTTTTTTTTAGAATTTAATATTTATAATTAAAAATCTGGTGTGACAGGACGCACGGCACACAACTTTCTCTTACTTAAAATAATTGAAAGTTGTGTTCTGTGCTTTCACACCATATTTATTTTGTCGGGGGGATCCAGAGGAGTTTTTCTGGGTGGGGGTAATTTGGTGTGACTGATCGCAAAACACAACTCTTAATTTCGGTAATTTAAATTTGCATTTTGTACTTGTTTATATCACCATTTTAAGTATTAATTTTTAAAATTTTATATTAAAAATAAAATTTAATTTTCAAGAAAAATATTTTTCTCAAATCTTGATGGGGGGAGTTACCCCCCTTGTATCAGCCCTTGACATATATTTAGTTTCCGACAGTAACAGTGAGAGTCAATATTAAGTCCCACCCATGCGTTTTCTACTTGTGATTATTTCACTGATTTTATAAAATTTTTGGAAATTTTCTAGGTTTGAACCATGAAAGTTTCCATTAAAAGCGCCCGCGAAAGCGGGTCCTGGTTCGGCTCCAGAGGGTCCAATTTTGCCCAATCTTAAGCACAAACATATCTCGCAAATTTGCGCTCTTAAACGATATATTGACTGGCTATTGAACAGTCTATCTGAGTGTTGGTTGAAAAAAATTCCATCCTTTTCAAACAAGGCTCTAACTAGCTAAATATAAAATTTCAACTTCCTATATATTTTGTTCATAGACAGACAGACAGACAGACCATTTTGCGGGATCGACTTTTTTGGACTCAGAACGTGTATTTCCACCAAAATCTCAACATCGAATTTTTGACATAAAACCAATACTTTCTCATTTAACATATTAAGAGAAACTAAAAAAAGTCATAATATAAGTTCGGACCTAGAAATTAAATTTTTTTTTTTAGAAAACGTTTTTTGCATGAATACAAGTTTTTTGAGTTTTTTTTTATTTTATTTTAATTTAAGGTCTTTTTCGGCATCGGAGGTCATTTAGACATTCATTTTAATTGATTGGCAGTCAATTTTTCTGAGGTTGATTTCCAATTAAATTAAATTTAATTAATTTTATTTATTTATTTATTTAAAATTCCTGTTGTGATTATTATTTTTATTAATATTACTAGAGAAAATTTAAAGCTTCAAGTTATTTGCACTTCAATGCAACTCATTAGTGAACAAGTCGTTCGTTAAACTAGTAGTAGTAAAATAGATTTTTTTTGAATTTAGAATATACGTAGTAAGTATATTAAAGTTAGGTTATAAAAAGTCAAAGAAATTATTTAAATGATAATTTATATAAAAATTTGTTATTTTTCATCAAAAGAGAAGACAATAGTAAATTTATTTTGATATAAATAAACTATGGCTTGTTTGTATCAAGTCAAACTAAATTACTTTTTACTCTTCTCTTACAAAGAGTATATAGAATACGAAATTTACTTTCATCTCCTTGATTAAAATGAAACAGAGAAAATTTCAAGAGAACTAATAGTTTTGTCTATGACAACTTTAAACAAAGACTTTTTACTATAAAGTAATCATGGATAGAAATACAAATGGAGCGTCTAATGAATACGACACATTTTCACTAGTTTTGCTTAATAATGAGTAAGAAAACAGATTCTCTTATTCTACTTTTGCTGTTGAATAAAAAATTAAATCGAGATAGAGTATAAAAGTAGATAATAAGAAAATCTGGTGTGATTGCCGCACAGCACACAACTTTCTCTTGCTTCGGTAATCGAAAATTGTGTACTGTGCTTGTCACACCAGATTTATCGAGATATATTTAATTTCCGCCCGGCTATATCCCCTTGTTGATATAAATAAATTCTCCTATAAGAATACAATTCTAGAAGTATATCTAATTAAATTTCTCTAACCACAGAAAGCAGCTTAATTTTTGTATAGGCTATATTATAATATTTATTTATTTAATTTCTGCGTGAAGAAGGGAACTATCGAAGTCCTAATGTCGTCAATTAATATAATTTTTTTTAGAGTATACACACATAAGCAAAACATATACACAAAATCTGGTGTGACTGTCGCACAGCACACAACTTTCTCTTACTTTCGGTAATCGAAAGTTGTGTTCTGTGCTTGTCACACCAGATTTTTTATGTCGACATAGATTTAGTTTCCGACAGTACGGTACATTCAAATTTCAAGATTTTTTTTTTTTTTTTTTTTTTTAAACATTCACACTTTTTCTCATTCACACTCACACTCACACACACATTCATACAGTCTTTTCGGCAACTTAGGCCATTTAAGACTTTGACGATAACCATTGTAATATATATTATCTATTGTGGGTTGAGGCATTTCTATTTAAGCCATCTGGTATCCAAATGGCTTAAATAAAATCATCGGACTGCCTGGGTCCGAACCCGCGACGTTTGGTATAGGAGGTAGGCACTCTACCTACTACGCCACACCCGGGGGCTATTTCAAGATGTAAAATGCCATTTGGATACCAGATGGCTTAAATAGAAATGCCTCAACCCACAATAGATAATATATATTACAACGGTTATCGTCTGAAGTCTTAAATGGCCTAAGTTCCCGAAAAGACTGTGTGAATGTGTGTGTGAGTGTGAATGAGAAAAAAGTGTGAATGTTTAAAAAAAAAAGATGTAAAATTTATAAGAATGGGAACATATTTATATTTTGTTACCATGGCAACCATTTCTCATATCTTTCCTATGGAGTACAGGAGTAAATTGGTCTTCAGAAAATTTCAATGCCAAAATGAGAATATACATTTTAAAGAGCATCAAAAAAAGAATTGATTTTTGAATTTTAAATAAAATCGTTGAAGTGAATTTTGAGAAAAACGAAAAAAATTGAAAAAGTACATCAGTAAAGTACTAGTACTCTTTGGCCCATTTTGATTAAAAGCTTATTTTCACGCCCTAGGTGGGTGCCTAATTTAATTATAAAATTTCAACCCCTAGGTCAATTCATTCATGTTTTAAATTGAACCCAGACAGACAGACCATGTCGCGAAAACCACTTTTTTGGATTCAGGGGACCCCAAAACGTGAAGATCCATCAAAATCTCTACATCGAATTTTTGACATGAATCCAATACTTTCTATATATAAGCTTATATGTATATTAACATATACATATAGGTAAGAGAAAGTAACAATTACGGAATTTTGATTGCCAGAAAAAGAATTTTATAAAATTTCAATCCTATACTAAAAACTTCAATACTACTATATTAATTTAAATCAGTGTGTTTAGATATTGTATTAGATTTTTAATAGGAATTCAATATAATGGAATGTTATTCATGTCTATTTGGAAATTGCAAACCAAATAAATTCTAAATATCAAACATTTTTTCCCCTCTGTGTTATTCGAAATTTTTTGTTTTGTGTTCCATTCCTGTGGATATAATTAAATATGCAAATCCGTAATTCCACATTAGAATTTTATTTAGAATTTTTTAATAGTTTCGTTATATTTTTTTATTGACTTTCAATAAACTGTCACTTTCAATTGACTGATTAACATCAAAGTTGTTGATTTCTTAATTTTCATTAATAAATATATTTATCAGCTGTATCGATTTTCGCCAAGTTATCTAGAAAATTATAAACAGGGGAGATGGTGTGAGTAATGTATCAGCACTAGGGTGACAAATTTTCATATTGAATTACTGGCTAGAAAAATATAGGTTAGGTCTATATAAAATTTTATAAAAAATAAATAATTTCTTTTTTTATTATAAAATTTATTTTTTTAACATACCCCCACTATATAATTTTGAAAGATGAATTTGATTGTCCCGGTTGACATCATAATATGCAGATTGCAGGTGGCTCCAGACACCTCTCAACAACAACAACATCACATGAAGAGTCAGACAACTAACGGGACAGACAACACAAATAAACAGGCTCTATTCAGATTGCAACCAATCTGATCTTTATAAATATATTTAGAACTCAAAGCCCATCCCTGAAATATTATTTAAATTGTAATGCAAATTTATAGAAAATGATAAGATTACACTGAAATTCATAAAAATATTTATTATTAGGATAGATTATAATTTAAGAAATTAAAAGAAGTTTGTTATAGTCATCATATCTGGCTCTTCAAATATATTACAAGAAATATCCAACACCTTATTTATAGCAGGAATAAGCGAAATTAACCATGAGTTGAAAATTCCGAATAAAATGAATCTCCAATCTCCAATACCAATTGGATACCAATTTGAATGAAAAAGTATGGCTGGATATATCGTAATAAACTGTAGAATGGTTTCAATCAATTTTTTTTAATTTTTACTTCCTCTTACCTATAAATGATAATATAGACTATAGGGAGAAAGTCAAAAATTCGATGTCGAGATTTTGATGGATATACACGTTGTGAGGTCCCCTGGGTCCGAAAAAGCGGTTTTCGCAACTTGGTCTGTCTGTCTGTCTGTCTGTGAACAAAATATCTCAAGAACGAAAAGAGCTAAGAGATTGAAATTTTATATTTAAGTAGGTTAACCTTCTGGGACACGACACGAAGCTTTTGAACAAAATCTGCCAAAGAGTACTAGTATTTTACTGATGAACTTTTTCAGTTGTTTTCGATTTTCTCAAAATTCGCTCCAACAATTTTGATTAAAATTCAAAAATCCATTATTTTTTTAGATGCTCTGCTAAAATGTATATTCTCATTTTGTCATTGAAATCTTCTGAAGACCACTTTACTCTTGTACTCCATAGAAAAGATGTGAGAAATGGTTGCCATGGTAACAAAATATAAATTTGACATCTTGAAAATCGAATGTATCTTACTGTCGGAAACTAAATACATGTCGACACAAAAATCTGGTGTGATAAGCAGAGAACACAACTTTCGATTATCGAAGGTAAGAGAAAGTTATGTGTTGTGCGCCAGTCACACCAGATTTTTTTCATATTATTTAAAGATTTCTATTCAACTTACGGCAAAAATAAACCCTATAATATTCAATATGCCAGCATCTGATTCATATGTCTAAAAAGAAATTTTTTTTTTCCTAATATTTAAACTAGTCACTTATATAATTTTAAAATTTATACGCTATTATTAAAAAACAAAAAACACATGATCTAATCCTCGATGTGTGACCAAACAAATATATCTTATTTCTAGACATAATAATAAATGTTAAAGTAAAAGAGAGATAGATAAAGAGAGAACAAGAGAAAAAGAAAGAAAAGGGTTCATAAAAAATCTCGCCGACGCTAATGAACTGTTTGCCTCTTTGCTTCTAGTATTATTTTTAGGTAATAATTGTTCTACTACTGTTACTAGTTTCTTTGGGGTCAAAGACATTGAATTGAAGGTTTTCAGTTTACACCGTTAGGCCAACTTTTTTTTTTTTTTTTGTTACTTTTGAATAAGAAATAAAATTGAGGGAGGAAAAGAGAGAGATAAAAGATTATTGAGAAAAAAGAAATTAAACTCCATACCGTCCACAACAAAATCTTAAGGAAGACCAAAACTTTCGTCAAAATCATTGAAAAATGGTTAAAAAAAATGGGAGATAAAAGGGAAAAAGGGGGTAAAAAAAATTCAGGGCGAGAGGGGTGCAAAGCATGCAGAACCTTTTGAAGTGAGTCTAAGTTCTAGAATTTTGCTCTAAATTATATAACAATGAACAATTTTCACGTGTTCGGAGGGGTACCTAACTTGAAAATAATCTGAGAGTCAAAAAAGTCCAAAAAAGTCGGTTTTCAAAATACGTTTAATTTTATGAAATATCTAATAAAATTATGAAAATTCTCTATAATAGAGAAAAAGCCTTTTTTTTTGCACTGTCTACTAATATCATAGGTGTCGTTTCAGATCTACTTAGAATTACATTCAGGGCCAATTTGAGCTCCAAGGCTGAATAATTTCTCACTCTCCTATTATATAGGCCTAATGGAGAGGGATGTAATCTCACCAATTTATCTATTTGGGAGGGACATCAATAAACTGCTACATCTTGTAGAGAGTCATATTCCAAAAAATAAAAGCTCTCCCTTATTTAATTATTATTATTTTATTTTTTTTTTTTGTTTAATCAATTGGTAGTCAATTCTAAAAGGGTTTTTTTACTTTCTCTTAACTCTATATATGTTAATATATAGAGAGAAAGTATTGAATTCATGTCAAAAATTCGATGTCGAGATTTTAATGGATATACAGGTTTTGAGGTCCTATGAATCCAAAAAAGTGGTTTTCGCAACATGGTCTGTCTGTGTGTGTGTCTGTCTGTCTGTGAACAAAATACCTCAAGAACGAAAAGAGCTAGGAGGTTGAAATTTTATATTTAAGTTGGGGACCCCCATAGGACGTGACACGAAGCTTTTGAACAAAATCGACCAAAGAGTACTAGTACTTTACTGATGCACTTTTTCAGTTTTTTTTCGATTTTCTCTAAATTCGCTCCAACGAATTTTTGAAATTCAAAAATCAATTATTTTTTAGATGCTCTTTAAAATGTATATTCTCATTTTGCCATTGAAATCATCTGAAGACCACTTTACTCTTGTATTCCATAGAAAAGATAGGAGAAATGGTTGCCATGGTAACAAAATATACGAAGGTAAGAGAAAGTTGTGAGCTGTGCGCCAGTCACACCAAATTTTTTTGTTGGATATCATTTATTTTTTTACTATGTTCTCACGAAAAGAGAGAATACTGCCTCCTTCAATTGCCACTCGGAAGAATTTTTTACTAGTTCAATGAAGCCTATTATTATAAGAGACTTAATTTTTGTCTGCCTTTTTGCCTTTCTTCCTTCTTTAAATTTTATTTATTTTTTCCTGTTTTAATAGTAAGAGTAAAAAAATTCAATCTAAATTTTTATTTTAATTAATCCCCCATTGGAATCTTCCCATGAAATCAAAGGACTCTAAAATACTTTACCTAGAAAATAAAAACTCGTTAAATAATTGAAATAGTCTCTACTCTTAAAGAACCCTTTTTCTTGCCTACGCCCTTGCATGAATCAATATTTTAATTATTATTATTATTATTATTATTCAACATGTGAATAATCATCATTTTATTTTATATGCAGATGAAATTATAAATAACCATTTTTGGTCAATATACTAATATTTATTTTTTTAGCATTAAAATTACAGGATGAGATCATCGACAATAAAATTGAATCATTCCATCATCACTGGCCAATTTTCTTGCAAGTTGGATGCTTGAATTAATATATTTATGTTAATCTGCCAGTGCATTAGCATAGAGTATATATTTTTATGCACTTGCTCTCACTCTTGGCTATATGGTGCTTAATGGATTTTTGATTATTGTTTCCATAATAGAGTAAGAGGGGATGGGAGGGGGGAATCGTTAAAAAAAAATATTTTTGCTGCATAAAGAATCTTTATGCATAAGGAGGTATTGTTTATTTATTAGGAGATAGGGAAAATATGCAATAAAAGTGCGTTCATACTTATATGACGGTATATTTTATTTTTATATGTTAAAACTTTGAGAGACCCTTGGCTTCGCTCCGAGTGAACGTAATAATAGATATAATTAAAATTAATTACTTGAGCTGATGCACACAAGAATCTCCAATTTAATAATAAGTGACTGATGTCATTTATAAGAAATAAATTATTTTTCTTTGCATTTTTTTTCCATTATTTAAAAACAATTTGAATCGTTGATGAGGACCTATAATAAAATGTTTTTATCATTATTATAGTCCGGACAAATGACGGATCCAGGTAACAATTTTAGTGTGGGGGAGAGCTCTCACGTCCATATTTATAAACATTCACAAAAAAAAACTCTTTTTAGGGGAATTCACACTTATATTTATCATGATGTGTTTATTAAAGCTTTTATGGTTTGAATTATTATTATTATTATTAGGAAAATTTTTAATTATAGTCCACATTTTTGTATTAATTATTTATTAAAAATATAAATACTGTACAACGTTTCGACTGCTTATTCTGGAGCCGTTCTCAAGTACTGTGCACTTGAGTTTCGACTGCTTATTCTGTAAGTACTGTGCACTTGAGAACGGCTGCAGAATAAGTAGTCGAAACGTTGTACAATATTTATATTTTTAATAAATAATTAATACAAAAATGTAGTCTATAATTAAGAATTCACACTTGATCCGAATTATTTAATGCTGAAAATGTGGTTCGGGGCACTGGATATACCACGAAGCAAGTATAATAAATCATTTAGAAATTTCAACAAATTGGAAAATATTCTCTCTTTATACTATTCTTCATTTGTGGATTTTTCGGTTTTTATTTATTTATTTATTTTTTTAGAAACAGCCAGAATATATGTTAATTACAATGAATGGATTTTGAAGGTTTACTCTAGTTTTGCAGGTGTACTAGCAGGTAATACAATAATTAATAAAATTATTGTCAAAAATTTTTGTTTGGTTGATTACAGGCCCGGGCACTATTTCAAATACTGTAATTGAAATACATTTGTATTTTGTATTTCAAATACCTGAGTTATAAGTATTTTGAATTTCAAATACTTAAATCAGAGTATTTTGCCCGGTTCAATATTTTAACTTTTTTTTTTTTTAATTTTGACTTGTTATAGATGTGAAATAGTCCCAAGAATTTACTGGTAACAGCCTAGGCTACTTATAGAAATGTCTGCCATTGTATTTTGTATTTTAAATACATCAAAAAAATAAGTATTTTGTATTTCAAATACCTGAGTTCTAAGTATTTTGTATTTCAAATACTGGTTTTTGAGTATTTTGCAAGGCCCTGGTGTCCGACTGAAAAAGTACAGTTTCGGTCATTCATTCTCAGCCCTGATGAAGATCAATTATGAATGACCAAAACTGTACTTTGTAAATCAGTCATCAACCAAAATTTTCCACAATAATTTTATTATTTATTATATTATCTGCATGTCCACCTGAAAACTAGAGTAAACCTTCAAAATCCATCAAATCTAATTTCCGTTTTTAATTCAGAAAAGTTCGCACTACGGCATTTGTGTAACCAGAGATAACTAGGAGTGGGATTACCTCCAACTTTCCTACCCGAGAAAAAGATTTAGACAATTTTTTGTAAGTGGGTCTTCAATCCGAGATCCTTATCCGATTAGCAATTGAGCCTTCTTTTATAATGGCTACTACCTTACAAAGTATATCGTAAAAAATATATTTATAGCCTTAAACGTTTTAATGTTATTTGATTTCGAAATGCAAAAAAATTAAAATTATATATATTTGGATAGGCCTACTTACTATATTTAAGATGATTCATAAATCAGCATCAAACTTTTTTGATAGCTGTTTAATATATTAAAAATATAAATATATATTTTTATTTTATTGTAAATAGTTACAATGTTTTGTATTGATATTGTTGTTTGTTTGAATGATATAAACTATTAAAAAGTTGAGAAATTGTCTTTCTGATCAATTTTAATTTGGCTTATAAAACATGGCGCAGTCGGAATTTAATAAACTGGACCTCTTAACTTGAATGGAATTTTAAAGTCATTACTTCAAGTCCATTTTATCCTAAAAGTAATGGTTTGTCTGAAAAAGCAGTTGGAATTGTTAAAATGATGTTAAAAAAATCAAAAGAGTCTGATCAAGATTTAGATTTATATTTACTTAATTATAGAAATACACCTGTTGCTAATTTATTGTTTTCGCCTTCGCAATTGTTGAATAGCAGAATAATGAGATCTAAAATTCCTATAAAAATTAAAAACTTGAAACCTCAAATGATTCCCGATAGTGTGGATCAAGAGATGATAAACAATCAAAAGAAGCAAAAGGATTATTATGACAGAACGTCAATAAAAGAAGAGCATTTTGAAGTAAGAGAGAAAATATTAGTGCAAGATGTTATGACGAAGTTATGGAGGCCAGGAGTTATTGTTGAGAAATTAAGTCAACCCAGATCATATGTGGTGAGAACATTTCAGGGTGAACAACAGTACAGAAGAAATTCTATACATTTAAGGAAGTTGAAGTTCATTGCCAACGCTGATCATCCTCAATAAGAACCTCCGCTCGAAGAGAGAGATGTTTAATATAACATTATTAAAAATATAAATATATATTTTTATTTTATTGTAAATAGTTAAAATGTTTTGTATTGATATTGTTGTTTGTTTGAATTTTTTTTTTTTTTTTTTTGGAATGGGTGCATAAGGTCCGAAGACCTATAATGACCAATAGTCCTATGCAGCCAGAAAGAAAATAAAAACAAAAGGAGAAGCATAAAAGGGAAACTCAACTGCGGGAATTGAGAAGATGCCTGTTGAGGTTAGACTTGAAAGTCTGAAGATTGTAGGTTTTGGGGAAGATAGACGCAGGGAGCTTGTTCCAATCACGGGAGGTCATGGGGACAAAGGAAGAATGAAATTGATTTGTTCTGTGAATGATATAAACTCTTAAAAAGTTGAGAAATTGTCTTTCTGATCAATTTTAATTTGGCTTATAAAACAAGGGCCAATTTGTTATTTGTAGTTTTTTATCAAAGCAAGATTTTTAAATATTGTTTATTGGTGTTTTTCATGTAATTGAAATGACCCACTTGTAAATATGTTATTGGTTTCCAAAGAACATGTTTATGGGCGATTAACTTGTGGTCAGTAAGCGAGTGTTCCCCTAAAATAGACCTCCTGCGATGGGCGCGATGCCAAGCGCCGGGCTCAGGTGCATCAACCCCAAAATGACGCCCACATCGGGCTCCGATTGATGCATTTCGATTCGCATTCTAAAGCCACTTGACAAACAACTCGTCGAGGGAGAAATAAAAAGAAAAGAATTGAAAATGACAAATGACAAAAACCAAACGAAAAGTAAAATTAGAGATGTCTTCACCTTCACCTTCAAATACATAAATAAATAATCTTAGTATAGCCAAGAATATATATATATTTTTACCGACGATAAATATTACAATAAATTTGATTCTTCTAAATTTATTTAAATTAATTGGCTTTTTAAATATGAAGCCTTGATTTTACATAAAGGGATGATTATTAAAATTTATTTTATATTTCATTGAATAAAAGATTATCATGAATATTTAGATCTTCATCACTGTCCAGTTTTGTTAATTTACGACTGAAACCAGTCAAGTTTTCGAGCACTAAAAGGACATAATAAATTGACAGATTAACTGAAAGAAAGGGAAAATTCTCACCCCATTGCCTTGTCCATCCACCCGCCGATTGTCGTAAATTGAATTTAGGGGATGAATAGGTGTCGTAAAATGTTCCAAAAGACCCAAGAAAAACGAAAGGGAAATCGTGATACATTCTCACGAGAAAGTTAGAAGAAAGAGACAAAAAAAAAATTTAGCAAAAAATAAAAAATTCTTTAAAGAGATGAGTTCTTCATTTTTCCAGCTTTAAAAGCAATAACAAGGCTGAACGAAAATAATTTATCCAATTATATTCTTGCATAGCCTATAAAATTAATAAATATTTTAAGCCCAAATTGAAAAAATTAATTATTAAATGTTTTAATCCCTCTTTATAGGATTCCAGTTTAAGATTCAAAAAAAAAAAAAAAAAAAAAAAATAGGTGGCTGGTAATTGATTATCATCATCATTAATTGTTTTAGAAAAGGCTATAGATAGAAGGTGGGCGTGGCCATGCCAAGGCTTCGGCTAACCTCGTCTTCCTCCGCCGACGCTCGGGCGCTGGAACGCATTTTTGTTACGTTACATTTTATCCCAATTCACCTCCGTAAGCCGCATTAAAGAACTTCGTTCCAAAATCTGGTGTGATCGGTCGCCCAGTTTTCAACTTCCTTTTACCATCGGGAATTGAAATGTGTGTTCTGTGTTTGTCACCACACCAGATATTTGGTCTCGCAATTATATTTAGTTTTCCGAAGTACATTTCAATTCGTTTTTCTCAAGTGGTCTTCAAACAATTTTGAGGGCAAAATGGGATTTTACATTTTAATAATCTGGTGTGACACAACTTTCTATTACCTTTGGGAAGAGAAAGTTGTGTTCTGTGCTTGTCACATCAGATTTTTTTGTGTCGACATATACTTAGTTTCCGCCGATATATTAGAATTCAAGATGTAAAATTTATAAACATGGGAAAATATTTATATTTTGTTACCCTGGCAACCATTTCTCTTATCTTTCCTAGTGTGCTTCAAAAAATTTCAAGGGCAAAATGAGAATATACATTTTAAAGAGCATCAAAAAAATAATTGAATTATGAATTTTAAACAAAATCGTTGGAGCAAATTTTGAGAAAATCGAACAAAAAAAAAACTTAAAAAAACAATACTTCAGTAAAATACTAGTACACTTCAATCGGTTTTATTCCAAAAGGGGGGATACCTAACTTAAATATCAAATTTCAACCTCGTAGTTCATTTCCTTCTATTTTGAACTCACTCAGATAGGCGGGTTCCACTTTTTTTGGACTCAGGCAGAGTCAAAACATGTTTTCCATAAAATTTGTCTCTCTAGTCGAAAAGAAAAGATTGATGAAGTTAAGCAACATTGCTGAATTTCGATAGGTGTAGAGGAACAAGGGTGTCAAAGGATCGCCGCTATTAAATATTATAAATATTCATCTCTATGGTAAAATTTAGAAAGTCTAATGATTTTAACAGCTGAAAAGACTCTAAATAAATAAATAAAATAAAAAATTACTTTTTTTTAATTGGATTTGCATAATTAAATCATAAAAAATTATTTGTATAAAGCAAGTTTGTGAATCTATTATTTATCTAAAAAATACTATAAATTATATTTATACTATTAAATTATTATCTATAGAAATATTTTCACACTTCGATAAGAAATAATTAATTACACTATAATTTTTATCGATGCCACTTATATTGTACAATAGATGAATTAAATAATAAAAAAAAAATATTAGATAAATTGACTAACAGGAACTTAGTGACCCGAGATAAAATTGTTTATATTTACTATTAGGAAATGTATTTAAAATAAAAAATTGATGATGAGACCACCACTTAGTGAATCATCAAGTTTATTAAAATATCAATAGCATAAATAATTAGCCTATTTATTTAATTAACAACTTTATATTTCCTTATTACTTAATATTTTTTTCAATTGTATGTAGAAAAATAGTGATTAATTCTAATTAAATTCATTGGACCTCCCAAGCCTGCTCATTGGACTTCTCCCCACCACTTCGAGTTACTTTCCAAGCAGAAAATCATAGACCTCAACTATTTTTAGGGCCTTGGGGTAGTGGCTAGCGTGCTGGCCTTCTGTACCAAGTTCGCGGGTTCGCATCCCGTCTCATGCGACAAAATTTATTTCAATTTAATTGGCTACTAATAAATTGAAATAAATAAAGACGGGGTCTAAATGGCCTCTGATGACGAAAAAGCTTTCATGAATATCAATTAACCTTATATTGGGGTGCTTTGTATTAACATAATTTAATGAAAATTCGCGCCTTCATTGATTCAAACGATTTTAATATTCTTAATTCCAAAAGGACTAATACAGCTGACTCTATAGGTTGAACCTCGATAACTCGAATTTTTTCAATAATACGGATTATATTAAATTTCGGCTATAAATGATCTTCAAATAAATAATCCTAAATAAGCAATCAGATTTGTATGTAGCCCATGCGCTCACAATTAACTAAAATATTTGATCATTTTGTGACAACCTCTCTTAGAATTTTCATATATACACTGTACAGTGAGCGCCACAATTAAGTCTCCACCTGGGAGCTAGAGCCTTAAGTATATGGTATATAGTGAAATAATTTTAATGACCGAAAAGGTAAAATGTAAAATCTGGTACAGATGATTTTATTTTATCTTTTCAAATTAAAAAAAAATTTACTATATATTCCATATACTTAAGGCTGGCTCTAGCTCCCAGGTGAGAACTTAATTGTGGCGCTCACTGTACATGGCCCGTGTAGAGGGACCGAAATATTTGCAATAAATTGAAGAGGCGAGAGAGAAGTAAAGGCATTTTTTTTTTTTTTTTTACTTTCTCTTAACTAGTGAGAAAGTATTTGATGCATGCCAAAAATTTGATGTCGAAATTTTGATAGAAATATGTTTTCAGGTTTTCCTGAGTTCAAAAAATTACATCTCACCTGTCAAAATAAAACAAGAAAGAAATGAACTACTACGAGGTTGAAATTTGATATTTAAGTTAGATAGGCTTACCCCCCCCCCCGGGACGTAACAGGAAGCTCAAAATTGTTAAAGCGAATTTTGAGAAACTCAAAATGACCGCAATTCTTTCTCTATATATTTCATATATAGGGTAAGAGAAAGTAAAAAAAAACCTGAAACAGTACATCAGTAAAGTACTAGTACATTTTAGCCGATTTTGTTCAAAAGCTTTGTGTTACGTTACCAGGGAGGTGCCTATCTTAAATATAATATTTCAACCTCCTAGTTCTTTTCGTTCTTGAGATATTTTGTTCACACACACACAGACAGATACATTTTGCGAAACCCACTTTTATCGATTCAGGGGCTTCAAAAACGTGTATATACATCATAATCTCGACATCTAACATTTTTGGCATGAATTCAATACTTTCGATCTACACATTAACATATTATATATACCGGTAGGTAATAGAAAATAAAAAAAAAAAAAAACTTTCAAACGATCTGGGACTAATTCTAAATTATGACAGACATAGATTCACATACTGGTACATTAAAGAGAAATAGATTTAGAAGAGTAAATTTATACATAATTATTACTTCTACTCTTTCCTCCTTTCTTTTTGGTTGAGTTCCTCCTAAATTCCTCCGGATTTGTTTTGCCCGGTGTTCGTATATGTGTGTATATGTGTATTTGTGTGCGTGACCTCGTGTCCGGGGCAAGGACAACCTGCGCATAAATCTTGATGCCCCCTTCGCACTCACTCGGTGTCTGTGATTACGTGCGTTCATTTTAACTCTACAATAAATACGTTTACATACAATGTATGTTGTATGCAGCTGCATTGTTTGCTGCTTATCATGTTAAACTTCAATGCATTCCGCACTCGGTCGCCAATTATATATCGCACCAGATAATAATATTCATTGCAGTTGCTTATTTAATTAGTGTTAATTCAAATCTATTCCCCATCTCGATATAATATAATAACACATCTAGACAGAAAAAAATAAGAGGTCAACTCGTAAAGCAAGTACTCTGTTTCTTTTAAATGCAATTAAATCAATTAAAAAGAATAATAAATAAAATTTTAACATTTTTTTGCACTATGTTGTATTAACTATCAAGCAAACAATTAACTGATACAACCATGATTAAGTTTCTCAACGTGTGCAGTTATGATTGAAGATATTAATTATTCTTAATTAAAATTGCAATGGCTTGCAAAAAGTCGCAGATATTATTAATATTTCATTATTTATAGAAACTCGAGAAATGATATTTGCAGGAATTTTAAGGTTTACTCGATTTTTATTGCAGATGGTCGTGCAGTAGAGAATAATTAGTGAAAATATTGTAAATGCCGACTGATATTTCAATTGATCAGTTGTCATTGTTGACAACTTTGTGCCTAATTAATTTATAAGCCAACGAGGACTGAAGATGGACGAATAAATTTTGTCCGAAACGTCTCCTTTTCGGCATTTGGCATCCAAAGGCTCTCTTCATTTGCTGCACCTGTAATTATTCTTTTCCATTCCATAACATCAACAGCAACTTCTCTTCGAATTATTTTAGTAGTAAGCTTATAGTTTGACTAGAACATTCGTCAACCAGCGAATTCATAGTAATAAACTGAGTAATTTAATAATTTATGAAAAATAAATTATTTATAATTAATTTCATAATAAGAGTTATGAAGTCTATAAAGTGTAGTAACAAAGTATAGAATTTATTAGGTTAGTGAGTGGGTGTGTCTCTTTGCACTTTTGTCTCAAGCTCCGCCCACTTCTTTAATCTAACTGGTATTCAATTATTCTGTTTTTTTTTTTTTTTTTTTTTTTTTTTTCAAATTTTTTGGTCAAATTTTTTTCCGGCCGGCTACTTAGAATATATTATGCTTATTAATATTAGGAAAACAGATTCCTGGAGAAATTAGATCTGTTAGAGACTCTACAAAGTACTCAGAATTTTTCTAAAGGAATTAAGGGACAGTCTCTTCATTTATGCTCAAGTAGCTGGCTCTAGCCTAGTAATGAAGATAACTCAAGGGTGTCGAAATACTTATCAAGTATTAAAAAGTTAATTTTTATTAAATTATTGAAATTTATGACCTAGTGTTTTTAATTTCTGTGTCTTCAAGGTTGTCACTTAGTCTAGGGTCAACTACTTAATCATGAATGAAGAAATCGACCATAACGGGTGTAAGTTATTAACGTACTGTTTCTCTAATAAGTATAATATATTTTAAGTAGTATTTAATGCCAACATTAACATTTCTAAAATTCTCGAGCTATCTGTTTTTTGGCTAATGATTTCAAAATATCCTAAAATCTACAATATTATTCTAAATTTGAGGAGGCGATTAGCCGAGGGATTAAAGCAGTTAAGCTTAGTTGAAGACAACTCGATTTCAAATCCAAAGCATGGCAATAAATTATCAGACTCTAATTGAGATGTCTCCTCATGAGGAAGGAAACGGGAACCCGCCTCAGCATCATCCCCTATTCAGAGTAACCACAACGTGTCAGGGCTGACAACTAATGACTGAGAGAGAAAATAATGTCATGCATACATAATTTTGTAAAGTAAATTAATTAATTTCTCGACGAAGACAAAGAAATTTTCCATTTCATATAGAGAACTTTTATATAGTTTGAATTGCTGAGCTCATGTTTTAATGGATTAGGACAATGAGTAAAGATGAAAGCATTGTTTACACTTGGATAGATAAGCTGGTTATAAGCCTTTATTCTCTTATCTATTTAATTTTTGTTTTTTCAAACATACCAGTACATAAATACATAAATGAAAGAAAGAATAACAAAAAAATTTTCATTTCTATTAGAATAGCCTATTAAAAGTGTGAAATTAATTATAGTCGACGTCCTTGTCTTAGTTGGTCGCAACGGTCAAGCAAGATCAAGCAAGGTTGTATAGCGGATAGGAAAACTTGCTTGTGAGATCATCGATATTATGAAAGAAAAAAAATCCAGAAAGAAAAAAAGAGCATTTAATACTGGAATTAGATAAAAAGATATTTTCCAAACGAGTTGATAGCCTATGA
The DNA here is from genome assembly GCA_023213315.1 of Euborellia annulipes. Lineage (NCBI taxonomy): Eukaryota > Metazoa > Arthropoda > Insecta > Dermaptera > Anisolabididae > Euborellia > Euborellia annulipes. The sequence continues at coordinate 4,410 of JAKCPI010017990.1, read as the reverse complement.
GTCAAAGACGGGAAGCTTAAATGTTGATGTGACATTTTGATGGCATATCGTCCAGCGTAGGGGTAAAAACTGAGTAATTATATAAATATGATAGAATACATTGTTTTAAAATCATCATAATGAAGAGAAACGAGTTTTGAGGTGACCATCATCTAAGACAGATTTCTCTTGCTGGAAAACTCTGACTGAACTTTGAAAATGAAAGTAAAACTAGACATTTTGAAAGCATTTTTTGATTCTCAAACACCCGGATTAGGATAAAAAATGGTTAATCTCCTCCTCAAAATAATAGTTTTTGTTTGGTTGCCTAACCCGAGTAAAAATGATTAAAAATGATCGAGGAATACACGCGCCGCAGCAGGTCTGCATAGTGAACCTTAAGGGACACACAGGGATATACTCGTCCACACCAGGGCACACAGGGATACACACGCCCTCACCAGGGACACACATTTTTTTTCTGGTCACTTTCGATCAACTTGTGTGTCCCTGGTGTGGGCGTATGTGTGTCCCTCAAGGTTCACTATGCAGACCTGCTGCGGGCGTGGGTATCCCTCGATCATTTTTAATCATTTTTACTCGGGAAAATGTCCACCTAATTAATGGATACCAGAAGTAGGAGGTTTACTTGGCGTGTAGTTGCAGGTGGAGATGCAATATGGCTGTATTTCTAAATAGGGTAAAAAGGCTGCAGCCTAGAGGGGCAACAAATTCAGGTAATGAAGTATTTCAGACGTTAATAATATTTCCCGTACGAATTTAAGAAAAAGAAAAAACATGAAAACACCAATGAACTTTATTATCCTTTTGTTGTATATAACAAATGTATTAAGCAAATATGCACTATAGAGGGGGCGGCAAATGGAGTTTAGCCTATAGATGGCATACTCTTAAATCCGGCCCTGTTTATTAAGTAAAATTTATTGAAATTCGACCTTAAGTTTCAAATGGATATTTTTTGTTTTAATATCTTCACAAACTTCTTTTCTAATATATATTTTTTTAAGACTTGAAATAAAATGACATGAAGTAAAAAGTGCGCATAGGCAAGAAATTTTATATGTCACTCAAAATGGGCTCGCAGAAGCTGAGAAGAGAGGAAAGGAAAGGAGACAGACATTACCCCCTTCCTTAGGGCGATTCAAGTCAAGGAAAATTATCGGTTGAGGACAGAGATTATTTGACTTGAATATTATGACCTTAGCGTGAGATTTTTGAAAAGATGACTAAAATTTGATAAAAGGAAATGAGAGCAGAGGGTTTTCTTAGTAATTCCTCCTAGTAGTGAAAGTATCTATTAAAAAAAGTCCCCTATCACCTTTTAGAAATTAATTAAACTTTAAATAATTATAATAAAAGTCAGGACCAGGATAATTTTAAAAGCATTTAACAAAAAAAACATATATTATAATTTTTTTAACGAGGGTAGAATAACATTTAGAAAGCATTCAAATGATTATTTTAAATTAAAACTATTCAATAAATAAAATCCAGTTAATTAAGAAAAAATAAATTGGAAAAATCAACCCATGATAGAAGATTGGGATTGTTTATTGTAGTTTTCCATGTTTTAAGAACTAACTATTAAGATGCAATGAAATAGAAATGGAGACCCGTTCTATCAAATTTATATTCCAATATCATTCGAATGGAATTGAGAGATAAGAGGCTGCATACCTCCACCGCATTAACATATTAAGTAGTTTCAATATTTATACATAGAGTGGAGGCTATATAAATATATATAACAAATAAAATAACATAACGGATTAGGAATTTTCTCTAAATGTCTTGTAAAAAAAAAAAATTAAACCGTTTTAATTAAATTAAAATCATTTAGGTGAATATAAAAATGCGATAATTTAAAAAGATTAACACTTCAGTTAATATTTTGTAGTAAAAATTACTATTATATTATTAAGTATATGACGTTTTGAAAGTAAAACATCTTATTTAGAAAATTGACCCATCAAAATCAAAGGTTAAATTCACCATTAAAGTGAAGTTCATCAAAATTTTATTTTATTATACGAGTATATTATAAAAAAAAGAAATGGCAGTTTTTATAAATAAGGCTCGAAATTTAAATCGAAATACATTTATTTACCCAACAAATCCAAAATAATTATTATAGGTTTATCAATAAACATCCAACACCCTGATGATATGACCAAGTGTTAAGGATGAAATTAGCTCCAATTAAAATTTTACTTAACAATGACTATTTGGACTATGTTATGCACAAAGGAACCAAGCGCCATTAACCTAAATTTGAGATAGAGGGCATTTCATTTGCACAATTGTAAACAAAACCAATGGCAATGACTTTTTTTTTCTTGTGCAAAAAAAAGTTCACAAAGTAATAATGTTGTGATTTAAATAAAGAGGTAGATATTCTTTTTCCCTACAAGATGGCGGTCTTATCTCAATTTCGATCATAATTTCGCTTAGTTCCCTTATGTATAACATGGTCCATTTAATATACAGTACATACATAAATAAAATTAGATATCAAATTCAATAAATAAACGTGCCCCGACCCCCATATATTTCGTATTTAAATGATTTGACAATTGTTAAAGTTGATATGGCCAAAGATGTCGAAGAAATAAAAAAAAAAACATTATTTCAGTTTGGATAGACTGAATGCACACCAACTGAGCAAAAAGTTTTCGAACAAAACGTTTTTGACTAATCGTGCCTAAAACTGCTTTTTCTATGTGTTAACGAACTCCGAGGAGGCAAAACTCGATTGGACATGATTCGACATCATTGAACAAAATGTTTTGCCATTGAGCGTTTTGCTCAAACGGTGTGGGTTGCGTTAGCATTGAGCAAAATGTTTTGCTCTTGGACAAAAGGTTTTGTCCGAAAACGTTTTGCTCAATTGGTGTGCGTTCAGCCATAATAGGAACCGGATGAAACTAGAACTAAGGATTAGTTCATTAGCTAGAAATAAAGACAGATGAGTTAGAGATAGGAAATGATGTACAGTGACTTCACGGCTTTTTGGATAGAAAATATTAAGACGATTTGTAAACATCTGATTTGTATTGAGGATAATGTCATCTAACAAATCAATATATTAACGATTAAACGAAATAAGAAGCAAAATTTAGTTAATCGAACGTCTTTACTGTATGATTAAATTACTAATTTAATATTAATAAATATTAAATACAAGCTCACCAAATTATTATTCCTTCCGTATTTTGTAGTATTTATAGTTGTCCATTTCCCTAGAAATAAAAAAAAAATTTATTAATAATCAAAATTATAAGTAAATTTTTTGTTAAATTAGGCTATTTTATCTATTACACATTCCTCAATAGACAGATGTAAAATAAAATTTCACTTAAAAATTATTATGTGAATATATAAATAATTTATTTTTTTAAACCTCCAATCAGATAAGAGGACATATGAGATTCCAATCTCAAAGCAACAAACTCACTTCTCTATTCCCTTTTAGCATTAAATAGAAATATTTTTATTTTGACATTCTTTGCATGCTTGAGACCAATAATGTTCATTTTCACCTTGAAATTCAAAGATCAGATAAAAAAGACATGCAATTAAATTAATTATAAATAATTTGACAATTAATAAGAGTGTAAAAAAAAGATACGCAGAATAGAAAATTACGAGTTTAAAAGCAATAAGAAATAGATATAGCATCATCAATTTCATTTAAATAGGAAAGATAAAAATTGCGAAATGGATAGTTTCGAATTTAATAGGCAAATTTAGTTCAGGCAATATCTATAAAACGTCTATAATAGATAAACAAAAATCGGGCCCTTAACACTGGGAAATGGGACCATTAGATAGAACGAGACTCGTAAATCGGGATTTAAATGGTAGATAATTAATAGAATTAACGCGTCATAGGAAAGACGGGTTTTATCTTAAAAAGAAAAAAAAAAAAATTAATGAACCGATATATACAAGTTTCGAATGGAGACAACAAGAATTTAAAGGGTCTGGGTTCAATTCGTCCAGTTCCAATTAGACAAGAGAAAAATGACCTTCCTATATGGAAATTTCAAAACTTTGTTATAAATCTGACTATTAGATTGTGAAATAAATTGACAATTGCAAGAATCTATATGCCACCTGCAGTTTCAGTCTTGCGTAATTGAGCCCACCTGCAGGGCTTTGTGCTCAGTGACGTCATCGGAAGGAAGTGCATTTAATTAGGAAGAGATGGTCATCAACAAATATTTATAATTAAACCGTCAAAAATTGTTTTTCCTGGTTATATCAACTATTTTAAGGCGAGAATTTTGTATGTATACCTGAAAAATAATGATTTTTATGAATGCACGGGCCTCCATAAAATAATATTTTTTCTACTGAAAAAGACCACACGGGTCAAAATATTTACACATGTGCGAATGGATTAAGGCC